>JAOVVB010207478.1:0-10774 GCA_028570985.1 Heterobranchus longifilis
ACACACACACACACACACTGTACAAACTGTTTGTTATTTCGGATGCATTAATGATTCCGTTGCTGCTCAGGTCTGATGTTTGAGTGCGTGCCGGCTCCTTTTTTCCCAGAATGCAGCTCGGTATGTCTTTGATCGTTTGTCGTTCTTTTTCATCGCAGCGTTTTCTCCTCTGAGGAACAAAATGAGAAACAGTTTGTTTTATTACTCAGAAGATTAATCTTCAGTACCATTAAAATGTTTGAAATCTGCTGCTGAGACACTACAGGTGGATAGGGTAAAATAATTAACTAACAGATATCACCATGAAACGTCCCCAGTTGATTACTTATATTAAGACAATTATTTTTTGTATTACAAGTTTTCTGAAATGTTATGTATAAATATGCAAATTATGCATTATCTTATTAAATATGCACTAATTTGCATAAATGTTCCAGAACAGAAATGTGAACATTGGATAAAGCCAGGTTCAAAATTCTGAATTTTGGATATCTCTTTTCACTCCATAAATTAGAAAATACTGTCAACAGTGGCTCTGTTCCTTCACACCAAACTCCATTTAAAATCCAGCGAATTTAAGGAATTCTTCTTCCGTGGAATATGTAACATAATGACAATAAAATGTTTTATGAGCTTTTACTCATCAACAAGATCTTCTGGTAAATTCTGCGTATAAATCATCTTTCAACTGCATTGATTGTTTTTAAATAACATTGTTACATTTCAATATTACCGCTCAGATGGACTTCATACCAAACTCCATCTAAAAATTCTGTAATATTACGGTAGCTGCCTTCAGTAACATATTTTAAATGGTGATCAGAAAATGTTTTGAAGGTTTTAATAATCAATGAGATCTTCTGGTGGATTCGGCAAATAAATATTTCTTTCAAATTAATATTTTGGTTAGAAAATACTCTCAACAGCCATAAAAAACAACAATTTTGTCCATATTTTTAGTCATAAAATGTCGTATAAATCAGGCTGTAATGATATTTGCACATCTGTAAACTTTTGCACATCTGAGCACTCAACTCATATATCATGACGGGCTACATTAACGCAATTTTATCTTTATTTTTTACTGCACATTACATATACCGTTTAT
Organism: Heterobranchus longifilis; assembly: GCA_028570985.1. Classification (NCBI taxonomy): domain Eukaryota; kingdom Metazoa; phylum Chordata; class Actinopteri; order Siluriformes; family Clariidae; genus Heterobranchus; species Heterobranchus longifilis. The sequence continues at coordinate 1,109 of JAOVVB010207478.1, forward strand.
ACTGTGAACACTTGCACATTCCTGTCAATATTCCCTGTACATACCTTCTAAACTATGCAGCTCTCATACAGAACATACTGTTTACATATTCCTACTGTAATATTATGTATATATTAGAGTTAATTATACCACCTGTCTTTTGGAGCTTTTTTCCTTATGCACCATTACATCAAGACAAATTCCTTGTACGTGAAAACTACTTGGCAATAAAGCTGATTCTGATTCTGATATCTGAACAAAGCCCTCTGTAAAAACCTTCAGAATATAGATAGGAATGAAAGTGGAAAGTCTGGTGTATGTAAGTGCTACTGAAGTGCAGATTTCTGGATCAGAGTTTGAGAAAAAAAACCTTTAAAGATATGGATTGTAAAATTCTGATATTCTGAAGACACTACAGGTGATTATGGTAAAAAAACAAAAAAACAAAAACAAATAGGTATCACTATGAAACTTCTGTATTCAGCAAGTGAAGAAACCAGATTCTACGTTGACCTTTGACCCACAAGAGATACATAACTGCTTCAAAAAATTCTGAGCAGTTGTATACATCAGAAAGTAAGAATGCAGATTCAGATAGTGAACCTTTTTTTTTTTTTTTAAATCACTGAAACTGCAAAGCTATCAGAGGAAGAAAAGGACATTTTAGACCAACCAAAAACTAAAGGCCTTCAATCAGGAAAATCCCCAGGACTCGACAACAACACAGTCGAATTTTATAAAAAAACCCAACAACACTTGATTGACCCTTTAATGAAAATGTATTGTTACATCATTGACGAGGGTGTTTTGCCCTCAACCCTGAGAGAGGCGCTCATCTCACTGATTTACAAGCCAGAAAAGGACCCCACCCTGCCTAGTCCATACCGCCCAATCAACACTGACTTAAAGTTGATTGCAAAGGTTACTGCACTGAGATTAGAAAAACATCTCCCTTCGTTGATAAATGAAGACCAGACCGGGTTCATTAGAAATAGAATGTCGACTAACAACTTAAAACGCCTTTTCCATATTATATCTGAAACGAAGCAGCCGGAGGAGCCTACGATAGCTGTATCTCAACGCCGAAAAGGCGTTTGATCGAGTTCGGATCCCTTTCCTATTTATTGGCTGATCCCCGAGACAGGGATGCCCCTCGAGCCCCTTATGGTCCGCCTTAGTGCTGGAACCCCTTGCTCAGAAGATAAGAGAGGACTCGGGTATTGCAGGGAGTTTGGTGGGAGACACAGAGCACAAGATTTCAGTGTACGCTAATGATATTTTATTATATCTGTCGAAACTCGATCTCTCATAGAAGGCCCTGTTAAGCGTGATAGATACCTTCAGCCTGTTTTCAGGCTGTAAAATGAATTGGTCAAAGAGTGAGATCCTTCATATATCTAACTCGAATATCTAACTGAATTATACAATTAGTGAAGACTTGACTCACTCATAAGGAGAGTTAATGTCATAAAAATGAATGTTATGCCCAGGTTTATGGACCTGTCATACCAGCTGGACTCCCTAAGACCTATTTTAGAAAATACAACTCCTTGGTCGGTAAATTTCTGTGGAATAGCAAGATCCCAAGAATAAAGAACCACAGCTAGAAATGTCCCGATGTCTCGTTAAAAAAGACCTGTTTTTGTCTCCAGAACTACGGCTAGAAATGTCCTAACGTCTCATTAAAAAAGACCTGTTTTTGTCTCCAGAACTACGGCTAGGAAAGTCCTGACGTCTTGTTAAAAAAATACTCATTTTTGTTGCCAGAACCACGGCTAGAAATGTCCCAACGTCTCGTTAAAAAAGACCTGTTTTTGTTGCCAGAACCACGGCCAGAAATGTCCTCATGTCTCATTAAAAAAAAAATGTTTTTGTCTCCAGAACCATGGCTAGAAATGTCCCAACGTCTCGTTAAAAAAGACCTGTTTTTGTCTCCAGAACCACAGCCAGAAATGTCCTGAACAGCCAAATCCGATTCGCCTGACAAAATTCTGAGTCGGGTACAGCCCTAGTACTTTGTGTGTGTGTGGGTGTGTGTGTGTCCTCACTGTGTTTGCGTCTGCACGGCGCAGAAGCTCACACACTCCGCATCCTGTGTGTGTGTGCAGAGGCAGCGGCCGATCTCCCGCCTCAGTCGGACAGAACCGAATCCATACGGAACCACGTGGCTGGAAGACAGAAGAGTCCGTGTTAAACATTCACACACGTTTCCATCCAAATGTAGCACAACGTTTAACTGAATATCACAAGATCAATCATGAATGTTTCCATCCTCTCCTGTTGTGTGAATACTGTTGTTGAGAATGTGCATAAAACAGGAGGATATACACACACCTATTGTTTGATAGACTTCATTGAGATTGTTATAGTTATTATTGATATAGTTATTTTGTGATTTACTCTTTATGGGAAGCCATTTCCACTCAACACGTCCATTTCTGCTGAATTATTAAGCAAGGGTGCAGGACCTCCAGCCTTACACAACAAATGACTTTATTTGAACCCAAACCACAATGTCTTCCTAAACTTAAAGTAGTTTTATTGCCTACACATAAGTTTCAACCCAATCGCCAGAATAAATGTAGAGATTGTACGTTTCTGCAGTTTTTCTGCAAGTTTTAATTTAAAATTTGATGTTGTGACAAGGCTGTGGTTAACATGTGGTAGGTTTAGGCCCTTGGTTAGGGCAAGGACAAGGAAAAGTTTTGGCATAAAAATACCCATCGTTGTTGCAAGAACCACGGCTAGAAATGTCCCGACATCTCGTTTAAAAATGAGTTTTTTCGCCAGAAACACGGCAAAAAATATCCCGACGTCTCGTTTTTTTCTCCAGAACCACGGCTAGAAATGTCATGGCCGTTTGTTAAAACACCCGTTTCTGTTGCCAGAACCACGGCTATAAATATCCCGACGTCTCGTTAAAAAACATCTGTTTTTTTGTCACCAGAACCACAGCTAGAAATGTCCCGACATCTCGTTTAAAAATGAGTTTTTTCACCAGAAACACGGCTAAAAATGTCATGGCCATTTGTTAAAAAATACCAGTTTTTGTCGCCAGAACCACGGCTCGAAACATCCTGATCATTCGTTAAAAAAATACCTTTTTTTCCCTCCAGAACCACGGTTAGAAATGTCCTGACATTCAGTTAAAAAAGACCTGTTTTTGTTGCTGTCTGCTGCTTGGCAGCCGTCATATGAAAAGTACAATGCCAACATTTATTCGGCCGACTGGGTTGAAACTACTCCGTGAAAGTTTTGGAAAACATTGTGGTTTGGGTTAAAGTAAGGACGTTTGCTTCCTTTATTTTAAGGCCACATTTTATTTTTCGATGCCAGTATACTAAACTATCACTGTTCTAGCTCCATATTCCATAAGCTTGTTTTACAAAATGTCAGATCTAGAAACAGTCTGAGGGAGTAATTCAAATGTTTCTGCAGTGAAGTCACGGCTGCCACACTTTAAACATCAACACCGCGGCTCCTGCATGCTGTTTGGCACACCGAGCTGACGATTGTTGAAGGAATAGTTTGATATTTTTGACAAACATGCTCCCTGTTTTTCTTTGCCTGCTGTGTGGCTGCAGTGGATCCGTGTGGTGCCAGTGTGACCGCGGTGCTGGTTACAGGGGATCCACCGCGGGGGAGAACTGCCAGCAGATGCCAGTGGATTTACAGCACTACAATGTCAAAAACACGGACTCGTCTTCGCCGTATTTCTGGGAGCGAATTTGGGTCTGGTTGTATCATCACGTTGTGGTCTTTCTTTAACACATCTGGGTCCTATTTCCACTCAGATCTGGGATGTCATTTGTTTTCCTTTCCGCACTTTGTTAACCTTCGTGTCATTTTTTACAACTCTGTTGGCTTCTCACTTTTATGTCTGTACGTACGTGTCAGAGGGTCAATGAGCTCCCCTCCTTCTGCTCCTGTTTTCACTGTTTCAACCCGAGGATGAATAAATCTGAGGGACCTGAACTACTGAACTGTAGCTCCGTGAGTTACGGCTCCATAATCCTGTTGGACACAAAGCTAAGATGGATAATGTGTTCTGTGCGATCCTGTGGCCACACAAGAAGCTTAATATTGGACTATACCTGAAAAATTCCTCGAGGTTTTTAGAATTCTTAAAAAATGTCTCAAGGTTAGGGAATGGTCGTCAAATGAATCGCGATAAAAAAAACAGTCACAATAAGTTGATCGTGATGAATTTCCATTATCGGAATAATCATGAATATCCTCACAAACTGACTGCAGTTTACTACTGTGTCCTATCTGTGACGCAATACAAATATTTATTTCTTTAAAAAAGTCATAATGTTTGGAGAAAAAAAAAAAGTTGTAATGTTTTTTCGAAAAAAGTCACAATTTTATGAGAAAAAAGTCGCAATGCTTTGAGGAAAGTCGTAATGTTTCAAGAAAAAAATCGTAATGTTTCGAGAAAAGTCAAATATTTTGAGGGAAAAGAGTCCGAATGTTTAGAGGAAAAAAGTCACAATTTTATGAGAAAAAAGTCGTCATGTTTAGAAGAAAACGTCATGTTTTGAGAAAAAAATCGTAATGTTTCAATAAAAAAAAAAGTCAATTTTACGGGAAAAAAGTCATAATGTTTACAAAAAAAAGTTGTAATGTTTCGAGAAAAAAGACGTAATGTTTCAAGAAAAAAGCCACAATTTTATGAGAAAAAAGTCGTATTGTTTAGAAAAAAAAGTCGTAATATTTCGAGGAAAAAGTCGTAATATTTCAAGAAAAAAATTGTAAAGTTTCGAGAAAAAAAGGTCACAATTTTGTGGGGAAAAAAGTTGTAATGTTTCGAGAAAAAAGTCGTAATGTTTCAAGAAAGAAATTGTAAAGTTTCGAGAAAAAAAGGTCAGAATTTTATGAGAAAAAAATCTTAATGTTTAGAGAAAAAAGTCCCAACAAAGCAAAACGTAAGATAAAGTGATTCCAGTCTGTTTTAGTGCTGTTTTAAGAGTTTTAAACATATTTCGTTGATTATCGTGATAATAACGTGAATTGCAATTATTTTGGCCAGGATAATCGTGACATGAAATTTTTAAATCCTCTAAACCAGAGTTTGAACGAGCTTTCATACCCCAAACAAAGCAGACTATCCGACAAAACAGCTCAGGTATGAAAGCACCTTATAAAAGATCATCATGATTGTTTCTGTGGCTTTTATTTGTCAGCTGAATCAATATGTGGGTGCTTCCCCCGAATATAATATATGACTAACAATAATACAATGTCACATCATACATTCTGTATGGGCTCAAAAATACCACTCTGTTGTCATATGGGAGGAAAAACAAATGGCACACACTCAGATTAGAGCTTGAGTTTACAACACAGAGGCTGTTCGACTCTGCTAAAAAATAATATGATACTTATTTTGTCGTGTGTGGCTGGAAGTGATTTTGGATCAATCTTTCCACCACATGGCGGATGTTAAGCTAACTGTTGTTGTTTGAGTTCAGGCCTGTCTTTTGTTTGGATCTCAGCCTACGTCCAGCCGTGACTGAGAATGAAACTCCTGACTGATTTCATGCTTCTCAAGGTGAAAATCTGCAAAAACAAATCCATAAAATAAAAATATGTGTGAAAATCAAATTTCCAAAATAACATTGAAAGTACTTAACAGTTTCTGAGGGGTTTTTTTCCCTGGCACAAAACAGCAGCTAGCAAGAGGACTTCATTGTTACTCTTTATTTTTCTTCTTGTCGACAAATCTCATAAAAATACCAAAATCAACAATGCGTCAGAAAATATTGAGAGACGGACTGACTTCCCATTTTTTTGGCTCTCATTGGTTCCTACTGAATCGTTCATAACACAAATATTTAGTTTAATTTTGTTGAAACTCAATAATTTCCTAAAACAGCTGGTCACTGCAGTTTTTGTCAAACAAACAGGAGGGAATAGGCCTGCTATAGGCCTAGACTGCCAGGGGACTTATCACGATACACTGAGCTTCTCTCTCTCTCTCCGTTTGTATGCAGTTGACTTTTTTCTCAAACCATTCCGACTTCTTCCTCCAATCATTACAACTTTTTTCTCAAAACATTATGACTTTTTTTAAAGAAACATTACAACTTTTTTCTCAAAACATTACGACTTTTTCCTCGAAACATTTACGACTTTTTTCTCAAACCATTTACGACTTTTTTCTCAAACCATTTACGACTTTTTTCTTGAAAAATTATGACTTTTTTCATGAAACATTGCGACTTTTTCCTCGAAACATTACGACTTTTTTCCTCAAACCACTTACGACTTTTTTCTTGAAACATTAAAACTTTTTTTAAGAAACAAATATTTGTATTGCATCACAGATAGGACACTGTAGTAAACTGCAGCCAATTCATGAGGATATTCAAGATTATCCCGATAATGGAAATTCACCGTGATCAACTTATTGTTAGTGTTTTTATCGCGATTCACGATAAAATCCATTATTGTCCCGTCACTACACCCCCGGACCCCACTTTGAGAACCACTGGTATATATTATATATGTATTATAGACATTATTTACTGTATACATTATATCCAGCCTATGATCTGAACTAACGTGGCGTCCACAGCAGTACATTGCTTATCTTCTGTGCCGGTAACGTTACTCTTGTCTGCTTATATGTAGCAACATCATCATACAGAAACCTACGTCAGGTCACGTGATGGGAAACGTTTTTAGAAGGGCTTGTTGGGAAAAACAGCATTTTGATGCTCAAACATTTCTACCAAAATGTGAATGTTTGGATTTGAATACATAAGGAACACTACTGGGAAGATACGGAAAGATATAAAAACCTAAAAATAGTAACATCAGTAGGATGTGCAGATTTTAGAGGTGTAGTTAGTGATGGTGGGCACTGCCACTGCTGTTTAAAACGTCTTTATGATGAAGGCAGGACAGGAAGATTGCATTTAACCACACGTTCTATGTTTAGACTAAACTAACACTCTCAGTGAGAGGGTCCCACCACTGAAGGAGCTGTTTTTGGATCATCTCTGGAAGCTATTTTGGTGACACTTTTTTTCTCCCTCTCAAGTTAATTAATTCCAACCATCCACTAGAAGACTTTGGCTCATTTATGCTCCCTTTACGTACGAAAATAGATCTGTTCATTACAAACGATGTAACCGTCACTGTCCACATATTTCCATGCCTCCTTTACGTTGGCAATAGATGTTCAGCAAAACATCCACCAGAGGGAAAAAGAGAGTCAAAAAGTTTGTGAGGGGGTCGTAATAATGTAATCTTTTAGGACGGGACAATAATGGATTTTATCGTGGATTGCGATAAAAAAACACACAAGTTGATCGTGGTGAATTTCCATTATTGGGATAATTGTGAATATCCTCACGAACTGATAGTGTCCTATCTGTGATGCAATACAAATATGTGTTTCTTAAAGAAAAGTGGTAATGTTTTGAGAAAAAAGTCATCATGTTTTGAGAAAAAAGTCGTAATGAGCGCCAAGAGTTTGGTATTTTTTCTGGTTGCCGAGAGTGGAAAAATGTTCAGCTTTGGGTAAAACACTGCGCTCGTCACTGTCACTTTTCACCCAGTTGTCCAATCACAGTGGAGGAGGGGCGGGACAAATACCACAAAGCACGCTGCTCTCATTCCCTGTTTGTAGCAATTACTACGTAGAGTAAAGCATTGTAATTCTTACATAACCCACGTAATCGTGAGACATGAAACCCAGGTTGTCATGTTTATTTGTAGACGGCGCCCCCCAGCGGCTGCAGTCAGTATAGCCTCATCAAACCAGTATGCAGGTGGCGTTGTTTACACAGGAAGTGAGGCGTCGTGGTTTAAAAGATACAAAGATGCGTTCAGGGCGGACGGGAGGGGAGGTGGACGGATCAATCACACACAGGACTTTCACCCAGGAGACCCGAGTTCATGTCCCCTTCGTTAGTCATGTGATGTCCGACATCACGTCCTACGTCACGACATAACTGCATCCCGTATTTGTTCTTGTGTTTTCATGTGACAGCTGGATTTATAACATGAAAGTCGTGATTTTAATGCAATCCCAGTGTTTTTTCACTAACTATACCAAGTCGTTTTGTTGCCTAAAACTACCGACGTAGTCCCGTTTCACAACGATAATCACAATGTTTATGATGGCGGAAAACAGCGCCATAAAGATAAACTGTATTTATACAAACTTTACATTTGTCATCTCTCTACTAGCCTCTGTTGCTTAGCTGTGTCAATATAATCCATAAAAATAAACTGAATTTATACAAACTTTACAATTCTCACCTCTCTACCAGTATTATTACTTATTTTAGTGGGAGACGACCGTGGGAATGAGAGGAGAACCGTTTAAAAAAATGCAGATTCCTCCCTAAAATAAGTGCTGTTTGGTGGATCAGATAGACTCTGAATTAAACAGCGACAGACTGTAAGGAGTTAACAGGTTGTGGTTCAGACTGTTTGTGGTCTCCTCGGTGGCTTCGTGTTAAAAAAGGTTAAAACGGGCTCTTTAGAAACAGCAAGAGGAAACATGTTAGAAATTACCCTTCGTTAGGGAAGGTGCTCTTTCTTATTAGCTCCACCACATCTAACTGCTTACTCATTGCTTGTGCACACTGAACTAAAATGAAGTTAATTGCTACCAAATTGTGGAGGGAGCCTGGTTCCTATTTGAGGCCGGGGCAATTTAAAAATATGAACAGCAGGAGTCGGAAATAGAACGAATAAATAAGGTTTCAAATGAAACGAATAAATAAGGTTTCAAATGAAACGAATAACTAAGGTTTCAAATGAAACGAATAAATAAGGTTTCAAATGAAACCAATTAATAAGGTTTCAAATAAAAACAATAAATTAAAGCTGCAAGCAGTGTTGAATGGGCCCACGCATCTACACAGGGGGGAGCGTCAGTCGTGGTTTCGTCGCTGTAGGCCGGCTGACTCGGCTCTGATGCTTCTGGACTATCAAACACAGTGTCCACTAGGGGGCACCAGAGAACACACACTAATTATACCTCATTTTGCTGTATATCATGCGCAGACGACACCATTTAAATTTCATGTAAATCGGATGATGTTTGTTACATCAGGCTGACCTCCTGTTGCTAGTAGGTGGCGCTATAATTCTGAGTCAATATTGACACATCGATGTCTTCAGGTTTGGTTTCGTAAGTTTCCAAGAATACCAAGGGTGTCAAATATGTGTTCAAAGGCTAAAAGTAATTAGGGGGCGCTATAGAGCCGACCTGTCACGTTCAAGCCCAATTGAGACATCAAACTGAAATAATTACAAGTAGAAAGTCGCAATGTTTTGAGAAAAAAGTCGCAATGTTTGGAGAAAAAGTTTGCACACTTGTAAACTCTTTATAAACTCTTTATACATTTTGCACACCAGAGTACTCAGCTCATAGCACGGCGCGTTACATTAACGCAATCTTATTTTTTATTCCTACTCTTATCGGCTTAATAGCACATTTATATACCATCTATACTGTGAACACTTGCACATTCTTGTCAATATTCCCTGTATATATTCTCCACATGCAGCTCTCATACAGAACGTACTGTTTACATATTCCTACTATAATATTATTTAATTATTTATTTTTGGAGTTAACCATGCTACCTGTCTTTGGAGCTTTCTTTTTCACTTGTACATATGCTCTTTGCTTTGCTTTTGTTGTTGTTTTATTTTGTTTTG
>JAOVVB010207518.1:0-10773 GCA_028570985.1 Heterobranchus longifilis
TCGATTAGTTGACTAACCGGTCGTTTTGGTCTTAGTCTAAGATTTCTTTAGTCGATTAGTCATTTTTTCAAACTGAACGACTTATTTCCAAGAAACGTATGAGCACATCTCTGGTAAACACAATATTAAAAGTGGTGCTTTTGCATGATTCTTTGTGGAGAAACTCAGTTTTCCAGATCTGACGATTAAATCAACTAATCGATAAGTCGACAAAATTGTTTGAGTGTTAGTCGACTAAGAATTTCTTTAATCGAGGACAGCCCTAATATGTAGAAAGTGCCACTACAGTGTTAGTCATTCCCCTGGTGCAATGACGGTACAGACACCAAGAGCACAAATGCGGAAGACCCAGAAACACTGACCAATCAGAGCAGACTGGGCTTTTGTGGGAGGGGGGCTTAAAGAGACAGGCGCTAAAACAGAGCGTTTCAGAAAGAGCGTGAATAGGCCTTCAGGTATATTCAGAAAGACAGTATGACAGTAGAAATTATTATTTTTTTAACATTAAAGCATGCAAACATGTTTGAGTAGAAAAATTAGCATAAAATGCTCATATGCTCATTTTTCAAAATAAGTATTTGTGACCTCTGCTTATCATCACATGTAACAGCCACATCACCACCAACATCCTTATCATCACGATGATAATCATATTCACCTTCATTAACACAAGCGTTATCATCATCATCATCATCATCATCATCATCATTATTATTAGCAATGATGAACATTCATTATCATCACCAACACAATAAACTCACCGCTATGCGCGTGTTAATCTTCTGCTCTCCCTCAGAGCCCTTCTGCTCCCCGTTGGCCCTGCTGTACTCTGGAGGTTGTTGGTTCGATCCCCGGCTGCCCTTTGCCTTTCGGTTCCCAGGCCCTTGCTGGACTATGTTGAGCAGGTGAAGCGTGCTCTCGTGCTCCCGGTCCGAGCTCTCGGCCTGACCCCTCTGGTAGCGGTTCTCGCAGGTGGAGTGGTGCCTCCTGCACAGCTCTATGCGGGCGCGCAAACGCTCCACGATGGCGTTGTGCAGCTGTGGCACCGCGGAGCCTCTGGAGGCGGCCACCACCGGCCCGTTTCCGACCCCACCGGGCATAGTTCCTAAACCGACACCCAACATGGGTACGAATGCTCCTGCAGCAGACTGAGCAGGGGTCGCCTCTCCCATGCCCGCAGGTCCCAAGTTTGTAGAGACGGAGGTCCACTGAGCTTATAATGGACCCCAGTACGGGCATGGAAGAAAACAAGACGTATGGACTCAGCTATGATCCCATGTGGAAAGAAAAACACTACACTGCACGCACAAAGTCACTTGAGAGGAAGACGATATTTGTTGAAAGATTAGTTGCACAATTATCTCGTCAAACTGATATAATGTTGTAATGATGTAAAATATTAAAATACACTTGCCTTTAAAGTAAGATAAGGTCAGTATAAACTCATACTAGGTTCCACGGGGGCATTAAAAAGTCCCAATGTTGCAGAATCGCATTAGTGATTTCTTCCTCGGGGGTGTTATTATGTTGGCTTATAATTAAAACTGAAATTATTTACAAACATGAAAAGCTCCACAGCTGGAATGAATCCACTCTTGCTTAACGACTCGACCTCTGCTCACAGTTAAATTATATTCAATATGAATCCCTTGGATGATTCAAAACCATAGCACGCACAACTTCAGTTCCATCGATGGGTACATCCCTGGCACAATGGCATCTTACTTTATCTCTAATGTGCCACACTTAGACTGTTAAATAGTCCGGAAAACAGTGCCAACTATCATTTCAAAGTGAGCGATTGGTCGCCAAAATAGGAGAATCTACCAACACACAAAACCCACTAAACTTCAAGACTCACGGCGTTTTTGTTTGGATTTTTAGTCCTTTCTCTCTGTCTTTCTCTTTCCATCCGGATAAAAAAGGATCTGGTTGCAAATTACAAGTCAAAAAGCACGCAGCCGAAACGCAGGGAGCCGTTGCACAAACCGATTGAGATCCATCTCAAATAGTCCATTGACAATCGTTTGTCCGTGTGGTGCACCGAGGCAATAGCGGAACTACAATACACAGAGCCTCATTGTATGAACATTCCTCTCGACATGATACACTCCTCTGGTGCAGCAGGGTCCACATGCACCCTCTAGTGGAGGGAAGGGTGCTCTGCCCTGCAAGCAGAGGGACATTTACCTCATCAGTTTGGTAAACATGATACTGATGTTGCATGTGCAGATAGAAGTAGCTGATGAAACAGTGGCAGATTTAAGATATGTGTGGTTTAAAAGATCTTCCTGTGATGGTGATTCAGATTTCTTAATATTACTGGCTAGCTGACTGGTTGTGGTGTGTGGTTAATAGTAGGCCTAGAAGTCACTTTAATGTTTCTTAAAAGGCCGTACGAGTTTACATTTGGTTTGTATGTGGTTTCTAACAGAACATATCAGTAAGTCCTATCACAATAATTGACTACAATAAAACACAATCTCAGTTAGTTACACTGAAAGTCCTATAAAACTTTGGCCACAGGGTGTCAATATCTAAAACAGATATACAGATAATTAATCTCAAGATAATAAAGTGGACAGACAAACTACAAAAAGAAAGCAAACTATTTGTAGTAAAGTAGGCAGTGGTGGACGAAGTATTCAGATCTTTTACGTAAATAAAAGTAGCAATACCACAGTGTAGAAATAGTCTGTTACAAGTAAAAGAAAAATATACTTAAAGTATAAAAAGTAAAAGTGCTCATTATGCAGAATGACTCATTTCAGAATAATATTTGAAGAGTTAATTTGTAAAAACAGATAAAGGCATTCTTAAAATAAATAAACTAAACACCAGTTTTGATTGATATTCCCTTGAGTGCACAATAAAAAAAACATGATTTATGAAAACCCAAATTGTTTTGACATATCTTATCAAAACAACCAAACACCAGTTTGATTGATATTCCCTGGATTGGACATTGCAAAAAACACAGTATATAATAATAATAATAATAATAATAATAATAATTATTATTATTATTATTATTATTATTGATATATTTGTGTGTTCATTTTAATGCTGCAGCTGGTAAAGGTGGAACTCATTTTAATTACTTTATGCTGCTGGGTAGATTAATTTGAAATAATATAGCCTACGAATCTGCAAAGTAATTAATGTTGTCAAATAAATGTAGTGGAGTAAAAAGTACTATACTGTCTTCCAAAAAGTAGTGGAGTAGAAGTATAAAGTAGCATGAAATGGAAAAACTTAAATAAAGTACAAGTACCTCAAAATTGTACTTAAGTAGGTTACAGTACTTGAGGCCTATATGTCACATTCTGAAACCAAGACATAAACAATAAGACTGCTGCAAATATACGAGTCATTGAGAATGTTTGGTGTTGCGGGTGCGTCAACCTGACTGTCTGACTATTAACATGCAAGTACAGTTACACTTTAAAACACTGAACGCAATTTACATGAGGGCACACAGAAGCATACTTACATATCAACTGACGCACATAAAAGACGACTAATATTCCAAACATCGATCGAACAAAAAGCAGACTATTAAATGTACCAATTAACCACTTAAAGTTGATGCTCTGCTCCCGACATGCTTGTTTACTGTCCAAACGGGGTCCTTCATTTCCCCGGAAACTGAGGGCGGCTGCTGTGCCTGAAAACCTTCTTAACACTTATCTTTTAATTTATATCTTGACTGCTGACTTAATGTAACCTAATTCATCAGTACCTAAAAGATGGAGAAAAATTAGCACTTAGCACCTTTCAAATTAACATGTGAATTCAGTTGGTTTTGCTTCCATTTGCTTCACTATAACAGACATATGTGTTCCAATACCCATACTATTTAATATGCCAGAAATTATAGTATGTTCCAATACATAATATGACAAAAAATACCAGGATGTACATCCAGTAGCATTTTGCAGTAGCCTATGCAAGCCAGCATGCTTTTCTGGCTATACTGACCCACAATCCTCTGTACAGCATGTATGAGCAAGAGGGTCAAAGTTCAAGGCACAATGTTATGACAAAGTAGAATGTCGTATACTGCATGCAACAGTATGTAGTTTGTAAGGGCAGCTGCAGTACGTACTATAAATGTTAAAAAAAGAAAAAGTATGTGATCATCATTCGTCACCTGTTAATTGAGGCTCATAGGTGGCTGCAGACTTACCCACTAGTCATTAGACTTGATAGGCCTACTGGATGCCAGCACACTAAGGGTTATAACCACAGACGGCCGATCACACTGACATTCACAGAGACAGGATGCATGTTTTTGCAAAGCAGAAGGAAACTGAAGCACTCAGAGGAAAACCACACAAACATGGGGAGGATATGCAAAGTCCACAGAGAAAGAGGAAAGCAATCCTGTGACACACTGACTTGCCTTGATGCCCTTTAAAAAAAGCAATTACAAAGTATAACAGTAATGGAGTAGCTGAGGGTTTAGCATCCTGTGCCATGGCTGCTTTGACAGGAGAAGAAAGATTGGCTATTATCACCAACCTGTTGACTGCAGTTATGGACAACAATGTCTTACCACACGCAGAGCACCCTGCTCACCTGGGCATGGGACTCCAGGATCATCAGACGGGCCCTCCTGGCTACTGAAGAAACCTGGCACCAACTACAGGTTTTAATTGATCCTTAGTCATTGGGGGTCACCCCCTTCTTAGTAGAGTCATAGGATTACCATTATTATAAACACATGGGGATAGCAATATAAGTTGGCAGCCTGCAGCAATACTTAAGAACACATTAGATTCATTACATTACATTATAGCAGGACTCCTGTAGACCACTCTGCTGGGAAATATGAGTGAACATGTAGGTTTCACATCACCTTTTTTTTTTTTTTTTGGGGGGGGACTAACATTGTAGCAAGGAATGATGGTAAAATATATCACTGACTCTTATTAAGATCTCTGGAATGTAGCATTGTTGTATGTAAATGTAAACTAATCTAGAATTTTAACATATCCAGTGCATCATATATTATCATACGAATTCTAACTAGAAAACAGGCTCAACTCCAGAGAAATTCCCATCATGTAACACTTGCGATATTGTGTAGAAGATGTTTTTTGGTTGTTGCTGCCTGTACCAGCCAATACCAGCCTTGCACATTTTATTTTTTAGCTGCCCCCTCTTAGTCAGTTAGTCTATTTGTCATTGGGGTCTGGGGTTGAGAGTTTTAGCCGATTAGTCATTTTTATTTGGGGAAATTAGATATTCGTCACTGGTCATTACTGGAAAAAGAAAGTCATATCATGAAGTACAATAACATTCTGGAGAAACACATTCTTATTTATTGCAATATTTAATTATAATTAATAATACATGAAATGTATAATTTTCCAATTTAAGTCAAATGCAGTTTTGGTCACTTTTCCTGCGGGCTAAGAATTAAATTATGGGGGTGGTGCTGCATAGTTGTACGTTTTTGGTATAAAAGACTTTTCAATATACAGGCATAAATACTGACTGAAACCACTGCTATATGTAGCAACTTCCAAAAACCTATATCTATCTAGTACTTTATCAATGCCAGTGGATGCAGCTGCTGTCCTACACAACAGGGGGCAGCAGACGTTCAGCGTCTGAGCATTACAGCACCAATTAACAATGTGTGTGTGTGTGAGATGAGTAATGGCATTGTGGCCACCAGAAAACAGTGTTTTGGTTTATATTTAAAGAGGAACCTTCAAGGCAAACTTTCACTTCTTGATTTATTCTATGTCCACAGTTTAAGTCTACCATAATACAGGAACAACAAAGTCTTGTATTCTTGTGTATCCCAAATGAACTGTACCACATTACCATTACCACTGGCATCGTTTGTCATATTGCTTCACAAAATCAAGACAGTTTGCATACATCAATGTTAGTAGAGAGAAGGTTTCCTTGTTTGGTTGTTGTTGTTTTTTTTTGTTTTTTTCCTTTGTTTTTTTTTTTTACAATTATCAACTGCAAAATGCACAATAAATTAATAAATTAACACACAAGCAATCTGCAAATGCTTTACAGTAGTAGCAATAACAGTGGTTAAAAAAAAAAAGATCTCTACAGTACGTCAACCCAGTGACAATCTGACAGCAGATCTGAGCAGTGTTTTCAATCTCGCCCAGTCAGGCTGTCATTTTAACATACTACAACTCACAATCTACCACAACACATACACAGCTCTTCTGCTTACAACGGGCATCTCTAGATAATAAATTACACATCCACTTCACTTCAGAGACTGACAGGGAGACGGGCTTTTCTTCAGTCTTTTCTTTCCTCTCTTGCTTTCGCTCTTTGTGAATCACAGTTCACCCGGGAAGGCCTTCGCCAGTGCAACTCAAACTGCCAGCCTCCCCATTTCATGTATAGATCATAAAATTTGGGAATTAAAAACGAAACAAAAAAAGAATAAGATACACACTGTAACAAACATAGCTTAATTTAGCCTGACCCCGTCCTTATGAATATCACTTGCTTACATGTATCAGTAAAAAATAATGATAAAAAGAATACAAAAAGCAGTAAAAATGGTAGAAAAAACATTAAGAAGTAAATCTTAATGAAATAATCAATAATACCATCTAGCACTGCATGGCCACGCTATTCATAGAAAGATCAAATAGGTATTCACCCTTCAGTGGTTCCAGCCCACAATGAAATACTGGACTTAAGTTGAACTAGAAACTGATCATTCAGTCCTAAATATAATATGGCTCTCACTTGAATAATATTGTGAATAATTAAATTTCTCCAAGGCAAAAAAATTTACAGTCAAAACTGAAATATAAGGCAAATTAAACAGATAAAAGAGTTTAGGAAATTAAGAAACCGTTCTTTCCTAAACTGTTTTTTTAAGTGACTATGATCACTGGCAAATCTTCATTGTGGCAGGTTGCCTTTGCAAGAAAAAGCACAATGTTACGTTACCGTAGTGCACCTTTTGTCTCAGACAAGTGCATCAAACAGTCAACAAAATGTGCTGCAAATATGTCATTCTATTAATAATTTACATACAGGAAACAATTACTCTTCAGAGACATAGCTGTAGTGTGTGGCATATCAAAGACCGAAGACATACATCAGGGAATGGTTGAATTCTGGAAAACATAAATAAGCTATTCTCCTTCTACATAGCTTGTATTTATGGTCTCTGCAGAGAGATAAGAGAGAGGGGGATATCTGGACTCCTTGGAAAAGTACACCTCCTGCTTTTTTTTTTTACTTCCTCCAACTCTATCATTTTCTCGGTCAGTGCACATTTACAATGAAATGTATTCGAATATTACCTGAAGTGACTTGACCGCTGAAGTCAAACCTACAAAGATACAAGATGCTTCTTCTTCTTCTTCTGTCATGCTCTCTTCATTCCGTACATTTGGACGTTACTGACGTTGTACCTGCATTGAAATAATCGACCTGCCATCCAGCCTGACAGCTGGTTTGGGCTCATGCTTAATTGAAACCAAGGCAACGGCCACGTACAGTCATCATTAGGGCTTCTGACACGGGCCTTAACGTATTTGTAAGGCTGTATTTTTTTTTCTTTCTTCCCCTCCTCTTACCAGACATGCACTGCTAAGCTGAAATGATTGCCCGCAGTGAAAATAATCTCTTCACTGCTTCTGCAAGACTCAGCACAAATGATAGATTGAAGTGAAAAGAGAGAGTCTGCCTGCATGCCAAAATTGGAGTGCATCTTGGCATTCCTGAGACCAGTAAGCGTACTCTTACAGTATATTAATATGGTTATCGACCAGTTAGCCTCTGCTGCTCTTTTAAATGGGCACCTGCTAGATGCAAAATGTTTGTTGCAGAGAAGGTTGGGTGGGACAGCTCTGATGAAACACTTAATTTATAAAGGATGGTTTGATGAGTAAGGATGATATTTTCATACACATTATCAAATGTCCATAAACTGCTGTATAACAGTCTGCATGAAGAGCTTTGGCAGGGCGCTTCACCTGTATGGCCTGATATCCTGCATGTTAGCAGTGCATTGCAGTAAAAAATCATCACAGAGAACAGGCATAGGATAGGTTATGGCTTTTTTGTCCAGTCTTAAAAAAAAAAGCCCAACCAGTATTCATAGTATTGATAGAAACATGATACTAGAGATGCTTGACTTAAGGTTGTTTTGTTGTCATTGTTTTGCACAGGTCAGTGTCAGGACTTGACCCCCTTGGCAGGTTCAGTAGACTGCCGCACATCGGTCCACTCCTGCATGGTGCTCTGCAGCGCCTGCGTCTTCTCCTTGTCCACCTGCACGTAGTCCACTTTCTCATCAGAGGTCACGGAGGATGTAGACGGCTGCGGAATGATAAAGAAGGCAGGAGTGAGATTCTGGCCCGGGGGTGCTCTGCACCGTGGTAGAAATACGAACATACGCCGTTACAGCGGAAACCTCTTCCAGTGATCACGTCTGTCCATCACGTCTTCATCATCTATATCATTTTTATCATGTATACAGATTATATATCGTCGCTGTTGGGCAGAAACCTTGTTTACAGGAAATGAAAAAAGGCACATTTGAAAACATTGTATTGAGCTATTTACCTGAGATGAAATCACTTTTTGAGATAATTTTCATTAGTTTTCATTTCATTTGTAAAAACCCAATGACAGATGTAAAGGATGACCAATAGCATTAAGTTATGAAAAAAATACAAAAGACAAAGGTACGAGGTTTCTGCCTAACAGCGGCAATATTTTGTTTTTTTTCTACGTAGTTTTTTTTTTTTTTTTTCCTGTTGTATAAACTTGTGTTACTGTACTGTACTACTCTCTGTGCCACTGCAAACACCACTGCTGTTTTTGTGCAGATGAAACACCAGATTAGATTGAAAATCAAGCATTTTTCAAGGAGTATATATGAATTCAAGAATATTCCTAACCTTGAAAACATAACATTTAAAATCAAGCATTTTCCAAACTTTGAAGACTTTGTATGAACCCTGATATAAGCAGTCGATCCCTGTAACTGTGATCACTATAAGCGGTTTCCACTGTACAAATGAAGTCTACAAAAATCATCCGTTTACTTTTCTGTGTGGGCTGGGTGATCCAGGCTGGAAGTCCAGCGCCAGGTAGTCCACGTTGCCACACTTCCTAGGGGCCGGGCTGCTGGTGCCGCTCACGGCCGGGGAGGTAGACGCTGGGTTCTGCTAATGGGGACAAGAGGGAGGTTTCACTCACACAGGGTGCAGCCAGTATAAGCGTATGGCACGCAAACAAGTGGATCATTAAAACAAAGAACACAATGTGCTCTCCTGATCTCCCCTCCAGCTATTGGGACTCACCATAGCCACATAATTCTCCTCACTGTCTGCAGAGTCGGTGCTGGTGATGCTTTGTGTAGAGATGGGTCGACAGTGCTGGGAGGACATGGAGTTCATAGCGGGCCTGAAGCAAAGCAGACAGGACTGTGAGTGCTTCTACCTTCTGACCTCAGGCAGAAACCAAATACAGCACCAATCTGTACCATCAAACTCTGCGTGTGTGGGGGTGTGCGTGTGTGCGTGAGTGGCCTTGGGTAACCTAGCTTGAATAACTGATATGAGACTCACATGGGCCGTGTCCAGGACATGGTGACTGGGCTCTTAAATGGCAGCTCATCAATGATCCCATTGTTCTTCAAATCAAGAGGTGTTGGCTTCGCTGTGGAAAACAAGAGCAGCCACTGTCAACAAAAATCATTGTCTCTGTAAAAACAATTAACAATGCAGATTTTAGAGCTCATTTGAAGCCAAAATGGTGATTAAAAACACACTTTTAGATCAGTGTTGCCAGATCAGATTGACAGTTTCCAGAACAATCACAGCTTAAAACCTGTCCACTCCAATAAAAGCCAGCCCAAATCATAACCTTGCCAGAAACCTGCGTAAAGCCATAAAAACCATTACGCAATACGCAATAGAAAGCACATCATAAGCATAGCCTGCAAAGCTTCATATACCTGCAACAAATAACCAAATAACCACTAAAATGTTAAATAAATCGCAACCCATGAGTGCAATCAGCACAATCGACAGGGATCCCACACTTTCTTAAACATCAAATTCAAGGACTTTTCAAGGATTTCCAAGTCCGATTCCCTCAAATTCAAGGACCCAACACGGCATAGTTTGCGAGTTGGGTCAAGGTTAATTACTGTTACAACAGTGAGAATTTTTGGCTGGACCACAGCAAAGCTGGGGAGCCAGCCCTATAAAGGGGAAAGATTTATGGATTAGGGTAGCAGTTTTAAACACCATGTTAACATTATGAATAGTTACAAAACTACTTGGTTAGGTTTAGGAAAAGATCGCAGTTTGGGTTGAAATAAATATGTTGTTAAGTAACACAATACAATTACGTTTTGTTAGATAACAACGTTGATTTTTGGTTTCACACGGGAAACAAACTGCGGTCTCCTGGGTGAAAGTCTGTGTTTTTCTGTTTGTTTTTTTTGCCGACTTCTGAGGACGTTGATTGGAAAAGTTTTTGTAATATGTCAAAAACAAACATAATCCAGGAAAAAAAATGTTTCTCCTGGAAACGTAATTGAGAATGCAGTTTAGTTGTATGGGAATGTATGTTTTAGGAGACCAGGCTGCTGCAGGGAACATTTACTAAAGCTAAGCAAAAAATATATATATCAAAGAACTTGTATTCTTGCACAAAATATATTAATTCAAGCACTTTCAATGACCCCTGTCTATTTATGCATATTTTAAAAAACTTTCAAGACCTTGATTTCTTTCTGTCAAAGTC
>JAOVVB010207529.1:0-23168 GCA_028570985.1 Heterobranchus longifilis
AAGTCTACACTGTAAATATGTTTCCTCTGGATGCTCTCAGATTGTGGCCTGTGAGCTGCTCTGTAAGGAAACTGAGTTGCTCTGTTTTGGTGGTTGTGGACATTTTCACAATCCAAACCAAAATAGTATTCACAAAGCAATATCAATTTGGAGATTATTTTGTACTAAAAAGCCTTTGGAAGAAAAACTTTGGAAGTTGTAAGATAATGTAAGCTGCCACAATAATAAGTAATGTTTTCATATGTAGGCCACATGGTGAGAAATAATAACCTGTTCAATTAATGAAACATTAAAAAGAGCACAGCATGTCATCGTTATGAGTCTTTGTGAATAAAAATACTGAGGTATAATCAAGGCCACTGTTCCTTCAGGTGCTTTGAATTCCAATAACAGCGCTGGTGCTTAAATAATACATCATTTATTAGTTTTACATGGTCTTACTGCGCCTATTATAACTTTACATGTAACTGGAAACAAACTACATCAGTGTTGTACTGTACTGTACTTAAGTGCACTTAAGACACTGTTAAGTGTACTTAAGTGCAAATTTAAGGTACTTGTACTTTACTTGAGTATTTTAATTTCATGGCACTTTCTACTTCTACTCCACTACAATTCAGAGGGAAATGTTGTACTTTATACTCCACTACATTTATTTGACAGCTTTAGTTTGACAGCTTTAGTAACTATTTTGATAATCATTTAAAGTCATTTTTCATGCTAAAATGTCAGAAAATGCTGTTTTCAGCCTCTCAAATGTGGAGATTTCCTGCGTTTCTCTGTTTTATATCATATTACTCTTTTGCCTTGATTTGTTGGAAAATGCTGGATATGTGAATTTCCCCAAGGGGATGAATAAAGTAAAGTATCTACCTATTAAACTGAATATCTTTGGATTTTGGACAAAACAAGACATTTAAAGACATTAATTTCATGGCACTTTCTACTTGTACTCCACTATTCAGAGGGAAATGTTGTACTTTTTACTCCTCTGCAATTATCTGATAAATGTAGTTACTTTACAAATTAAGATCGTTGCACACAAAACATGAAAATGTACACGTGCAGTTGAAACAATTAGTCAATTGACAGAAAGTTAATTGCCAACTGTTTTGATAATTGTCTAAGTGCTTTTTCCATGCAAGAAAAAAAAAAAAATCATGGTTCCACTTCTCAGATATGAGGATCTGCTGCTTTTCCTTTCAATTATTCTGGATTGTATACTTACATACTTTTGCTTAAGTAACATTTTCAATGCAGGACTTTTAACTTGTAACTGAGTATTTTTACAGTGTTGTTGTTTGACTCAGTGGCCACAGATGGCGACATAACACAACTTATTTCAATAAACTTAAAGGTAGTAACCTGGGGTGGTCAACAGATGGCGCATTAAAATAGTGCTGAGCCTGGTAACTTGTTGAATATCTCACACACATTGTTTCTGCTGAAAATGAAAATACTTTTTTCTATATTCTTATATAGGACCATTAGACAGTATAATGTAACCCCTAATCTATACCATCTGGGCAGATGTTATTTATTTCTAATTTTCAAGATCATCACAAGATCATCCTTCATTAAAAGCAATCTTAATTCCAGGAGAAGGTTTCAGATAATCTTTTTCTCTGAGGCAGTATTTGACAGTGTCTGCTAAATCCTGATCCAATCAACAGCTATAGCACCTGGTTCATATTTTGTCTCATTGATTTTCATCCTAAAAATAGACAGCTGCATCATATGCAGGGATTTACACAGGATAGTAGTTTTTTCTATTTTATTGATGGCAATACTGACCTCAAATACACCCTCAAAACACCTTAAAACACCAAATGTAAAATCTACTAAGATATTTGTTATGATTACATATTAAAATGTTGTTTTTATATAGGCCAATCCTTGCAAAAAAACATGTTTTCATGCAGCTTTCATTAATATGTTTGTAGCTTTTCAAACCACCAATTTACAAATGATTTAAGAAGTCATGTGCATAATACACAAGAGTTTCATGTGAAAGTGAAGATTTAGTTCAAATGGACAGAAAATATTTGATTTCTGCTTTGTTTAAGTTATTACTGAAAGAAAATCCTGCCATTACATTAAGTTTGTGGCTTTAGTAATAAAACAGCATTGAAGTATTCAGGAAAACATGAAACTATTCTGTTCAAAATGTGTCGAAGGGAATCTGTGTAAAGAGCAGCCACTCATCTCCAGTATCATCAATAGACCTGCAGGATATGAGAGACTTTCACCAGACTTTGAAAGGTTTCCTCCTTGATTGTTCTGCGTCACACAAACAGGCGGGGAGAGGACGCACAATGGGACGACAATTGCCAGACTTTCACCTGAGCCCAGCTGTTTGTGTGTGCTGTTTACAGTCAGTGGTGCAGACACAAACACACATTTTCTCCCTCTTGTCTTGCACATTCTTGTGTCTCTCTCATTTTCTCACTCTTCCTATTTTTCTATTTTTCCACTCTCTTTCTTTCTTTGATGCCATCATGGATATTATCGGCATATATGGTACAAACTCCACACACATGCAGTATTTTTGAAACAACAACATACACCCTTCTAACAAAAGGCTCAGAGACATACGCTCCAAAAGAGATTACACACACATAGGCCTATATAGGATTAGGAAACATGTTAATCTTAATCTCATTTCATGCCATCTTTGTGGGTTTACAAGCGTTTCCTGTCCTGTAGCTGGTGTGTGATGCACAGCTGCTGTCTAAATGCAATCACATTAGAAATACTTTGAAAAGCATGATACATAATTCACTGGCCAGAGCATTGATCACATTTTTATTTTATATATTTGCTGTCCACCTCTTTTCAGATGGAAATCTCTCAACTTGTAGTTCCTGCTCCCTTTCTTGACAGTATGACCTATTCACACATTTACAACTCATTTTGCATGACTGCATAATTAAGCAGCTGTTGTTTTCCTACTTATCTTGTACCTTCTTGTACCTGTGCAGCCCATGAGCTTTGGTTTTCAAATGGAAGTCTATTGTGAGACATGAGCAACAGACAATTTTGGCTTTCTATGGCACAATATTGCCCATCGCTGATTTATAGAGTTCTGCAAATGTAAACATGCAGCAATGTCAACTTTGTGAAAGCAAACAATCCATTACCAAACCTTTTCTTGAAACACAAACACAAAGCTGCCCTGTAGTCGCATTATGTCAGAGTCTCAAGTAATGCGACCATTGTATATTGACATTTTGAAACGCTATAATATTACTTGTTTGGCACCCTAAGGCCGCTCATGCAGTCAGCTGTAATGCTCCTGGGATAAGTCACAGAAATACATGTTGTAAATGAAGATACTTTCATAAATAAAAGGGGAAATGGAAATGTGTTGTTTTTTTTTCTGAGAAAAGACCGTCAGTTAGCAAAGTGGAAAAAGAGACAGAAGAGATATTTGCAGCAACAACACAACAGAAAACAGTTGCCTACAGTAGGGCTGCAATTGTGATTATTTTGACATATTATATTGCAGTTGCAATATGAGTCACGATATTGGAGGGAATGATGATATTTGCATCATTATTCTCATGTTCATTGAAAAATAGATTCAAATTATCAAGGTAGGATTTTTGGGAGGATCTGTACCAAACAAAGATTTTTTTTTTGTTAAGCCTGTAGAATATAACTTGTAGGACATCTCTGCAGCACCACAGTTCTTCATTCAGAATGGTATTTTGACGCATATTTTAACAAATATTGCGCCTCCTGCGATTTCGATACGATTTAGATTAATTGTGCAGGCCTAGCCTACAGGTTTTATAAAAGCAAACAATAACACACATGCAAATGAAATATAGCTATGGATAGATCAGCATGCTGGTGCCAAATACTGTGATTCCACGCATGCACAAAACAATTTCATGAACAGAGATAATGTGACTGTGAGTAGCAGTGTGTGTGGGTGCATGAAAGTCTGTATAATGCAACTGACAGTTTCCAGAGAGAATGTGATGTTCAAGAGACGACTGAATTAGGAACCTTAAATGCACAGTGTGCTTCTGTGACTTATGCAAACAGGACAGCCGCACAAAATATGTGACACTCTGAATGCATTTATTTTTGTTACAGTCTATTTATGACACCTGGCATATGCAAACCACATAAAAGTGATCTGTGATCCTGGAGTTTGACACTCAGCCAGTTTACAGTAGCCTAGATTTGTAAAACTCTGGCAACCAGGATGCGTTGTGAGGGAGAGAGCATCCTTGGCAACCATTTCTGGACTGACTGTCATCATGTGACAGAGGGAGAGAGAGAGAGAGAGAGAGAGAGAGAGAGAGAGAGAGAGACTGAATCTCACTTCTTCATATACTGTGACAAATACAAAGATCTATGAGAGATTTTCTTTGAAAAAATAAACAATATGTGTCCTGAGTTCCTCAGAAAAACTGCCATACTTGTGTGGAGAAAGAAGCCAGTGTGCAGTATTGGCTGCAAAGTATGTTGAGCATTGCCACACACTTCGAGAAATTAACTCTGTAATAAATATTTGAGTGATAATCCAACTGCCCATGTTATTGATTGTATTTTCTTTTCTTTATTATCTTTATTATATTGTATAATGCATGATGCACATTGTACTGCTTTGGCAATATAGATTTTTTTAGAGAGAGAGAGAGAGAGAGAGAGAGAGCTGATGAGTCAGAGGAGGCTGATTCTGATGTAATCCACCAGCCCCTCCCTTAATTCCCCTTCCTGCATGGCTGTTCCTGGGTATTCAGGTCAGAGCCTGCATGGTTCCCCAAAAAACACAGCAACACACTGATAGCACGCAACATATTGTGCATTTTATCAGCTCAGTGAATGATCTGCAATGTTTGTCTCGCCCATACTTTTGGTTTTTGTGAACAATGACAATTCTTGATCAGGCTTTTATTGTTTGTTTTTTTAGAACATAATAATAGGCTTATGCTATAATAGAAATAGAATAGTGGTAAGAGAGAATTAGGAAAAAAAAACAATTATATCTCAGTGCTCTCTAGAAAAAAAGGTACATTCAAATAGGCCATTCAATTCATAGCCTATAAATACTTTACATTTTCCCATATTTCTGTATTCCCATATTGTTTATGTTGTTGATGTGCGGGTCCATGGAATAAAAACAGCAACAACACAAACATCTGACATGCAGAACAGTATGCCTAAATCCAACCCCAAAAAGCAAACAAACAAACAAACAAACAAAAACAGGCCTACAGGATACTATGAAATGAATGTAGGCCTACAATATTCAAAGAGAAAAACAAGTGCAGCCATGTGATATGGATTGCAAAACAAAACAAGATTAGACAGGAGCAGTTAAGCTTGTCTGAATGAAACTTTGCTCATATAATCACACTTTTATCATTTGAGTCATGCAGTCTGACTGTTATCTGCAGATACATCTGTGGGGCAAACTGCATTCAACATTTAGCCAACAGTCAGATAGAGCACATTTAAGACTCTCACTGAATTAAATTATTATTATTATTTTTTTTTAAATAAATGTACACTGAGATCAGTCTAATACTTCCTGAGAGGTAGGTCTTTAAATTGGAAATTAGACAGACAGACAGACAGACCTCCTGTATACATGCATTCTGCATCGTTGGCATTGCGTCTTCATGGCAGGGGCGCATGCGCAAATTATGCTTTGTGTTGCAACACAACTGCGCTCGACAGCAATCGCCATCTGGAGAAATCAGACACTAGCCTACTATCCCTTTTGAGACAAACTGAGAAACTACACATGATATGTGACGGATTATTGCGACCATACACGGATTACAATAGAGGACGTTTGGGAAATAGCACAATCAATAATAGCCTACTAAAATCGTTTTCGTCACGTGGTCAAGTTTTGACCAATCGGAGGGAGCCAAATCCAGCGGAAAGTATGCTCTTTGTTCGGATATCTTGCCAACTTTATCCCCAAATCTGAGCCTAATACTTTGTATAAACCACAGGATGTGTATATGGATGGACGTTTTTATGAGAAAGGACGCGCTGTGGATATTTTTTGTATTGTTTTTATTTATTTTTTGCGGAATGCCACGTGTCGAAGTTTTGATAAACAGTGCGCTCAGCCCTGCATCACATGACTCCCCTCCCCCATGCAGCGCAGAGAATGGGGGAAGAAGAAGGCGGACATGTTTGAGGGAAATGTGTTGGTTAAAAAGTATCGAGGTGGAAGACAAGAAGATTATTTCAAGAAAGGTGTCGCATTATTTTGGGATTTACCATTCGACATTTGTATTCATTTTAAATTCAAGGTTTTTATGTCATAGCCTACTTTGAAAAAAAAAAAGTATTTATTTGTCTTTTGGATAAGTTAACTTTCCTTTTGATCCGTACGTTACTTTGTTTTTTTTACAACGCACAGTTTTCAAAACTTTATTAATATTTAATGTTGCAAGGATCTAGTGTTACTTTCAATAGTTTATTTGAGTGACATTGTAGGGTATTTGTAACCTTGGTGTGGGGGGATGGGCGCATGTGGTTAGGTAACCATTTTGTGTGGTTGAATTTCGTGTCAGTCGTTTTTTAAAGATCAGATAAGTCCTGTAAAATTGTTACTAATTCTGTAATTATGTTTATAGTTTTGGTTGAATCTCTTTTGCAAACTTTAAAAGGACCAGGTTTTGTATTTGCGTTTTCAAAGATTAATATCAGTTTCGATTTCGTAATGCATTAATTAATGTATTGTCAGTGTGATTAGTCTTATTATTAGTTTGGATGGACAGAAGCTGCATTTATTTTAATCAAATGTAGTCTGAGGTCAGTGAGGAAAAATGCTGTGTCATTCAGTGGATAGTTGGTATTACTTATGAGTTATGACGCATCCTAGGTGTGGTCTTTTAATTATTTGTTTAAGTAAATAGGGACTACAGTCTCGTTGTTTGCATGCAGTTATAATTGTAAACTTGGGTTTTATTCTAGTAACTTTTGTGTTTGTGAGCCATTAGGCCTTGTTTGGCTTTGTGTTCCCAAATGGTGGCCTTTTTCTGCAGCAGATGAGCGCTACTTATTTCAGTTGTGTTTGTACGCGAAACATGTAGCGTTTTGTATGTTTTGCTTTGTGTATTAGTTACTACTTGTAAATAATTATATTATAATACTCCTGTGTCATTGTACTTAAAGATGGCGGCTGTGCGCCTCTTGTGAAAGACGAAGCAAGCAGCAGAGAGCTCGTGGAGAGACGCTCTTGGCTCTTGAGGGGTGCGCGTGACCCGACGGAAGGACCAATAGGCTTCTTGGTATTTACCCTGGAAGCCCGCGTTGCAACCTTATTGACCAATCACCGCCGTCGATTTGCACACGTTGACGTAATGTAATATGAGGAGGAGGGTGGTGTTTTCGGTGCCCCCGCATTTTGTACGGGATTAAATGGAGGAACCAGTAACAGACAGCATTTCTGTATTACTGAATAGGCTGGGCCAATAGTATTATGCAATTTCCTTGACGGACAGCAAAAATTTACGAATAGGTTGGCCCGAAAGAGTGTCAGTGAAGTCTCGGTATCCAGGGGTGTGGTGACTTTGACGGGCGTGGTAAGTAGCGAATAGAAAATCAGAGGGCGTGGACAGTTTGGTGTAGTCCATCCAATAGGGTGAACGGTCGGTCTATAAAAGAACGGGTGTAGTCGCACAGTCGCCATTTCAACGAAGCAGATTAAAGGAGTTCGCTGTGGCAGGGAGCGGAGAGAACTGACGAACAGAGACGGATCCAGGTCTGAGTAGCTAAAAACAGAATCCGGATCCATCCTGGTGGATATGGCTGTTAACCCGCTCCTTGACAGGTATCTACCGGTAAAATTGACTCTCAGCTTTCCATCAGAGGGAATATTGTAAACATTTTTTCTCAAAATATCGTTGCGGGCAGCCTGTGTTTGCTGTAATACGAATGGAAGAGGGAAATGGACAGTGAATGTGATGCAGACAGAAGTTTGTCGCGTCGTTAAAGGGATTAGAAGCGAATTTCACGTAGAGGAAATAAAATGTGTTTTTGTGGATTGAAACGAGCTGCGGCTGTTGTTCGCACTACCCCGGCGCCATCTTCGGAGCGCCTCTGCCGTTGGCCGCTCTCTCCCGCTGCCTGGCAGTTGGTGCTAGCTATGCTAGCATTAGCGTCACAGACCCAAGCTTTCCTCCGGAAAAACAGTAGCTCGACCGCCAACCGGCTTGTCCTGTTTACGTAATGGTAATTATTTGTGTAAATAAGTGTCAAATGTGAGCTAAACTTCCGGACACAATGTACGTTAACAACACAGTTAGCCTGTAGCAACGTTATGATGTATGTTGACGGCTAACAAGACAATAGTAGCAATAGAGGTGTGCTCTCGCACCGGTATTTCTGCGGGTTGTTATTGTAGCCATGTGACGGGCAGGGGTTGTTGTGATTACTGGTACGACGGCATTGCATTAGTGCATAGGGCTAACACAGCTATCCATGTGTGTTGGGTGTTTCAGTTGGTTGCCTGGTTACATCGTTCAATGTCACTCAACCCAAACTAGGTAACATTAGCAACTGTTCATTTAGGCTCTACTTAATTTATAACAATTACACTGTACTCCAGTATCAATTTCATTTGTTTTTTTTGTTTTTTTCATGGGCACCCATACCCAGTTTTACTAATTTGTTAATCCGTTTTACAGCTAACATAAACATGTTTTTTGTTTAGTGTTGTTAATGTTATGTACATGATTACTTTCCCTTTTTAAATAATAAAGTACACTAACTGTCAAATGTGTTTCCAAAAGTTGTATCATTCAAAACAGATTTCCGTACCATAAACAAACAAAACCGATAAAAGATGTATTTCTGTTTCTTGCTTATGTAAAAGTGTCTACTGCTAAGTAAAAAATACCTATTCATGAATTTGTGTACAGGTAGTGGATAAATGGGATATACCATAGAAATTCAATTTCTATGGGATACACCAATAAGGTATACCCCCCATGGGGGGCCTTATTAACAGCATGATGCAAAAACAGTAATACTTTGCACCATTTGCATCAGTGCCGAATAAGAGACGCTCAGTGTGCAGACAAACTTATTGTTATAAACTTGCAAGGGGACATTGGTTATGTAAATTATACAAAGTATCACAAGGACAGGAAATTATTTTCCAGCAGATGACCCTGGTTTGCTCTTTGGACAAGTTTTTGTTTTGCAGTTAGTGTCAGTAGGCCAGCAGAGATGGGCTAACTATGGTGAGTTCATGCCGTTGACAACAGAGGGAGAGGGCACTTACATTTCCAGTTCATTAGTGATTGCGGTGGTGCATAATATAGCACACAGAAGTACACGCCTCAGCAGCTGCCGGGTATCAAATACTTTTTAGCATAGTGTCTTGACATCCTGGAGTATTTGTAGTATTGCAGCAAGTCTGATCAAATAATAAATTTGAGTATGATGGATATTTCTATACATGTCTAAGTGTTTATTTTATCAGTCTGGAGAATTTACTTTTCATAGGATTGGTGTATACCACCAGTCTCCATCCTATGATTTAAGAGAAGTCTTTTTTAATATATATTCTTACTCCGTAGCCTTGTGGATGTGCCTGTACAAGAGATTAACAGGAACTCCCTCTGCTGTTGATTTTAACTAGTGCAGCGACATTCCCAGTTATTGAGCAGTGATGGGGGTTTTTAAAGACCAATGGCATCCCCTGACTCATTCTGTATAGAGGCTTGCTTGCATTCCTTGTGGAAACTACCTATGACAACCTCTACAAGTTGCGGTGGCCAGCAGAGCCCCAGTACTACTGATAGTGTAACAAGTGTGTGTGTGTACACAACACAGCAGGATGTTTACTTCAGAGTATAGATCATTCGCATGGCCAAGTGTCTGGTGATATTACATTTTGAGCATGTTATTGGCATTTCTGTTGGAAAACTACTAAAATAGTCCAGTCATTACTGTAACATGGCAGCTGAAACACCCACTAAGGGCCACAATCCTTTTGGGAGAGTGTTTCTTTCTACATGGAAACGAGGTGGAGTTTCTGTCTGTGTAACTGACGATCGACGCAAAGAGGAGGAAGTGGTAGTCATGCCTGTTCTCCTGGGACCGGGAGTGCTGATTTGGCAGCAGTAATTCTGAGTCAGGCTGGTGTGTGCTTGCTGAGTAACGCTTAGAGCAGGTGACTGATCGTTTGTGCCTTGTAAAGGGGATTTACTCTATACTATATCCTTGTGAGTGTGGAGTAGGGTAAGCAGGATTAATAAGGTTTGAAAGGATAACATACAATGTATGCCAACAAGAGAACACTATTATGTCAGGATGCTAATTATTTTTTATATTAATCCCGGGATTTATGGGGCTGAGTATACGGCATAAATGTGTATGCAAATACTGGGAATCTTTTCACTTCATCAGGAATATTTGGGGGCTTTATGTGGCTGAGAGTTTAACAGATAATGCATACTCCAAAATAGAGGCCACAAGCAAATGAGTATTCTATTGCAACTCCATTTTGAGTTCCTGCAAATGCAGGCAGTGTTGCCAACTCCGTTAATTAGACAACAAACGGACTGAACAGTAGTTTGGCTGTTAAGAGTCAACAAGTCATTCTAACAACTTCTGACAACTGCCGAATAGTTAATTGGTCTTTCAACTGCTCTCTACAGCTCCCTTGTCGGGGTTGAGGTTGGAATAATGGGAGTCACAACGATGGACCAGGGTTCTGGCGCAGCCGGAAAACGCATCAGAAAACCGTCACTGCTCTATGAGGGCTTTGAGAGTCCTGGGATGCCCCCCCTCAGTCATATGGCCCCTTCGGGACCCCCACAGCCGCTGGTGAAAGACCCCAGCCGACAGGGGAGGATGACCAACCAACTTCAGTTCCTACAGAAAGTCCTGCTCAAGTCTTTGTGGAGGCACCACTTCGCCTGGCCCTTCCATGAACCTGTAGATGCGGCCAAGCTCAACCTGCCTGTGAGTGAACACGAGAAACTGGACATTACCGTCCTTCTGTTGAGAAGAGGGACCAACCTTATTTCTTGAAAGAACCTCATGCCTTTGCACAAAATGAAATATCAACATGCCAAAGGTTAGGTGTAATCACTGTTTGCAATGAAACAAGGGCTGCTCGATTATGGCAGAAATCCTAATCACGATTATTTTTGGTTGATATTGAGATCATGGTTATTTAACATGATTACTCATTGACTTTGGAAACATGCAACTTTTTTTTTAGGAACTTTAAATATAATTCAATTGAAAAAAAAAAAAATGTAATTGTAAAATGTACATTTAAAAAAAAAAGTATATATATTTAATTAAATGATATAAAGGCGAATTGGATCAAGATAAATAAGCTCAAATATGTTGTAGTGCACTTCCACAACCTACTGAATTTGGTAGAATAAAGGAAAGGGGTACACTGGATTTATAGGCCTAACAAGAGAAAACAATAGCATCATTTCTGCAAAATGGAATGAAGTACACTAATCATTTTATCTTGATAATCTTGTTTTCATAACATTGGAAGCCTAAATCGTAAAAAATAAAATTAGATTAATCACCCAGCCCTACGAGATACTACTATTATATCATATTATTATGTCTACGGAGAGCCCAGTGCTGGAAAATAAACACCAGTCCCACCTGCTGCAGGCTAATAGTTTAGTTTTAATCATTTTGGTAGCCATGTAGGCAAGTTATTAGTTCATTTTTGGATGTCTATTCCTATTATGTCTTAATTGGTCAAAAAGTACTTTTCTGTGTTCCTGAAAGTGTTTCTGTCTCCCTCCAGGACTATCATAAGATCATCAAAAATCCAATGGACATGGGCAGTATTAAGAAGAGACTAGAAAATAACTTCTACCGCAGTGCCAGTGAGTGCATGCAGGACTTCAACACCATGTTTACCAATTGCTACATTTATAACAAGGTAAGACTGTGTGTGTGTTTGTGTGTGAGAGCCTGAGACATCCTGGCAAAATAATGTGTCATGCCAGCTGCTATTGGTAGCCTGGACATGTGGTGAACATGCTGATCTTTGTCCACAAAACGCATTATAAAATCGGATAAAAGTCATATCCCCTGGAAATCCTATGAAGCCAGTGACAGACGCTTAACCTAATCATGAAAGGTTCAAATGCAAGATGTTATGAAAATGAACTGATTTGAACTGCATAAAACTTCAACTTTCTACCGTTGTAATCATTTTGCCCAAATGTCCTCCTCTACAGCCTACAGATGACATAGTACTGATGGCTCAGTCTCTGGAAAAGGCTTTCCTGCAGAAAGTGGCTCAGATGCCCCAGGAGGAACTCGAGCTGCCTCCTCCCCCTCCACGGAACAAATCAAGCAAACCTGGCAGAAAAGGCAAAGGTAAAGCAGACTAATGCAGCCAGACCTGTCAAGCCTGCAGTCATACATATAGTACAAGCATATAATCTTTGTAAATGCACATGCATGTATGAGCACAGTGTGCGAAATACCCGCTGGTAATCAGGTGGCCCCCCCAGTGCTCCAGTGTTATGTTAGCAAGTAATGAACTTTGCTTTCTCTTTGACATAAATCCACTGCGTTTAAGGTTATACAGGGTAACGTAGACTACACAGTATTTGCATTGCGGACCATTTGCAACAGTGTCACCCATGGAATAAGGCCTTACAAGAAATAACCATTCAATGGCAACATAAGAGGAAACACCACAACAATAGTTTTCTGTATTCATATTTGTGAATAAAAGTATTGCAATTTGATTAATAAATACTGCTGGGCATAGTACTATTTTAAAAGACATTTAGTGAGAATTGCAAGTGACAAATCATTTTTCAAATCTAGATTTTTCCAGAGATCCCCCCCAAAAAATGTTGCTGTTGAGACTCCCCCATATTTCACACCCATAACACAAAGTATTCGTCTGAATATGTTCTCCTATCCCCGCTCTCTCTCCCAGTCTCTGGAGGAGTGACAACAGCTCATCAGGTCCCAGCTGTTTCCCAGTCAGCGTACTCACCTCCCACTCCGGAAACACCGGACTCCATCCTTTCTACCCCCCCACAGACACACTTGACCAAGAGCCTGCCCCCTATTCTTACAACTGAGCAAAGCATGCCTACCATCACGGGTCTGCCTCCCACACAGCCCACCGCTAAGGTAATGTATTACACGAAACGCGTTGTATTTGTGTCATCAGAATTTGCCAGCATTTTGAATAAATTCAATGAAGACCACAGATTAAACCCTCTTTCTTTTCTTCAATCACAGAAAAAGGGCGTCAAGAGGAAAGCAGACACAACCACCCCAACCACTGTAGCCATGCCCATCATGAGCACCATGAGTGTCGGTGGCATCAGCCTGGGGATGGGCGGTGGGCACCAGTCCCCGCTCACCCTCACTTCTCTGGGGGTGGACCACAACTCCAGCCTGGGGATGAACCAAGGCCATGGCCATGGCCTCAGCCAGAGCATGGGCATGAGCATGGGGTTGGGGATGGGGATGGGCATGGGTATGGGCATGGGCATGGGCATGGGCATAGGTATGGGCCGTGGAACAGTGATGATGGGTACCAAAGCAGCGGGAGGCAGGAGAGGAGTGAGCGGACGAGCCATCAAGCCTCCGAAGAAGGATTTACCAGATTCCATGGTGCCACCGCCGGTGCGCCGCAGCAAGCTGAGCCCCCAGCTGCGCTACTGCAACGGAGTCCTGAAGGAGCTGCTGTCAAAGAAGCACGCGGGCTACGCCTGGCCGTTTTACAAGCCCGTCGATGCCTCGTCGCTCGGTCTTCACGACTACCACGAGATCATTAAGCAGCCCATGGACCTCAGCACCATCAAGGTACTTTTCCTTAATAATACACACACAACTGTCAACATTTGTCAGAACAGAGGGGCGGGATGTTATCTGTTCTCCACTCCCGATATTCAGTTACTCTTACTATGTTCATCCTATTTAGCACCTCCATCACCTACTTTTCACTTATATGGCTGTAAGGTGTGGCCTAGTTCTTAAAGAGATATTTTGCGGCTTTAAATCCAGCTCTGTGTGTAAATGAACGGTGCCCGGCTTCCCTCCACAACCGCGGTGCACGGAATTCACCGAGACCACGGAGGGAAGCCAAACACCGCCCATCCACACACAGAGCTCGCACAAGAGCTGGTCCAAAATCTGCAAAGTATCTCTTGAAGTTAATTAAAACTGGTACTTCCAGTGACACCAGACAGTGGGGTGGATACCTTTGCCTTATTTTTTTCTCGAATACAGTGGTAGGGGTGCAACTACCGATTATTTTTATTATTGATTAATCTGCAGATTATTTTCTTGATTAATCATCTATAACATGTCACAAAATAGTGAGCAATGTCCAACTCAGTTTCTCAAAGTCCAAGGTGCTGTCTTTAAATGTCTTGTTTTGTCAATCCAAAACCCATAGAAATTCAGTTTTTAATATGATGTTTTTTTTTAGTCTGACTGATCGTTGCAGCTGTGCAGCATGTGGTTAAAATGTCTTCTTCTCTGTCATTGTCTTTAGCGGAAGATGGACGGCAGAGAGTATCATGACGCCCAGCAGTTCTCTGCTGACGTTAGACTGATGTTCTCAAACTGCTACAAGTACAACCCTCCTGATCATGACGTGGTGGCCATGGCCAGAAAACTGCAGGTAATGTACTTATTCCAGTGAGACAATTTATATTTTTTGTAGTTTTCGCAAAAGCATTTATATGTCAATTCTACTGCTACTGTCTCCTCTTTCCCTCACTGACTGCCTCAAATCATCACACGCCGTTTAATCCTTTTAGGATGTCTTTGAGTTCTGCTTTGCTAAGATGCCAGACGAGCCTCCGGCGCCCCCCAGCTCCTCCTCTTCCTCCTCCTCCTCTTCATCGTCGTCTGAGAGTGAGCTCAGCAGTGAAAGTGAGGAGAGCGAGAGCAGCCCCAGCTCTGACTCTGAGGAGGAGAGGGCAAACCGACTGGCAGAGCTGCAGGAACAGGTTTGTACTCCAGTGTATGCACACATAATATAATTTTGCTATATCCGTTCCTCAGTACTCCGTTGACAAACCTGCGTTTCTTTCTCCCTTCAGCTAAAAGCCGTACATGAGCAGCTCACCGCACTCTCGCAGGGCCCCATCGTCAAACCCAAGAAAAAGAAAGAGAAGAAGGACAAGAAAAAGAAGAAAAAGGTAGAAAAAGAGAAGCATCGGAAGATAGAGGAAGAGGTGACGCCTATTAGACCGCCCAAGGCCCCCAAGATCACCAAGACCCCAAAACCCAAAAGCAACCGAGGAATGGCCGGTCCTGTAGTGCCGGTCAAGAAGGCACCAAGCAAGAAAAACAACAAGAGCAAGTGAGTGCTGACACCTATTGGACAATGTTGGAATTGAATGTGGTGCATTATGTATTTGCATGTGGAAAAAATTCAGGCAGATTGCTGCGTGTTTGTATAGAAATCGTTATTGTAGTTTAAAATAAGTAGCGGTTAGAAGTACATCACTTTGTGGGTTCGAATAGACCACTGGTTCCCAACCTGGGGGTCCAGACCCCTGCTAGGGGTCAGCAAAGCTTCATGGGGCATGGAGCTTCTTGTTTTTAAGGTGTAAGACAACTTAAAAAAAAATATATATACAATTCAAAACATTTTACTTGTCCTCGGGGGAGTTTACTCAACAGGAAAATTTAAAAACTACAGAAAAAAACATAACCTGTACACACTATGACAGTGTATAAAAACATAAACATTATATCCATTATATATGCTATATCTCAACATTTCTTTCATTTCTGGGAAGAAAACTAAATTAAATTGTTATTTTTAAAGTTTGGATTATTATTTAAGATATAAACTTTATATATAAGCAATATAAACGCTTGTTTTACACAAACTTCCTGCAATTATTGCGTTCACTATTTGGGTTAATTGCACAGTTTATCAGTTGTTCTGTGCTGTTATTGTTAAATATAATATGAAATATCCATCAAATATGTCACTTGGTCAGCGGTCGTTGGTTTACTCAATGATAGAAAAGGGGTCCCTGAATGAAAAAGGTTGGGAACCACTGGAATAGTCCATCTTTTAACACTCCTCCTTTCCTGTTTTTCACCAGAACCAAAAAGGGCGGCATGACGTTCAGCATGCTGCAGCCGGTCCACGACCCCATAGTGAGTCATTACGACTCGGACGAAGAGGAGGAGACGGCGCCCATGTCGTACGACGAGAAGCGGCAACTCAGCCTGGACATCAACAAGCTGCCCGGCGAGAAGCTGGGCCGCGTCGTGTACATCATCCAGTCCCGCGAGCCCTCGCTCCGAGACACCAACCCCGAGGAGATCGAGATAGACTTCGAGACCCTGAAGCCATCAACACTGCGGGAGCTGGAGCGATACGTCATGACGTGTCTGAGGAAGAAACCTCGAAAGCCATATGGTTAGTGGAAGAGATCCATAATCATTAGATTAAAATGTTCATGCGCTCTTTAATATTCTGTGAGTCTTGTGGATTTGTAGATCTTTGCTCATGCAGTACAGTACCCTCATCTCATGGATGTTGTTTCTTGTTTGCATGCAGCAAGTAAAAACAACATTGCTGGCAAATCTCGGGAAGAGCTCGCTCTGGAGAAACAAATGGAGCTGGAGAGAAGGCTGATAGACGTCAGTGGTCAGCTCAACTCTGGAAAGAAGCCAGCCAAGACCAAACGTAAGTCGTCCACCTGCTGGTTTTATAAGACAAGTGCAGCATCTTTGTGTTGTGATATTAAAAGATTAAAACATTTCAAGAAAATAATGTCTTCCTCATCTTTTCTCCAGCAGAGAAACCTGCAACAGAGCAGAACACGCAGCCGTCACGCCTCAGCGCCAGCAGCTCCTCCTCAGACTCCTCTTCGTCGTCCTCTTCCTCCTCATCCTCAGACACGAGCGACTCGGACTCCGGCTGAGAGGCGCGAGGGTTTCCGTACGTAAAGAGGGTCACGTTGAAGGGACTCCGGGTGTTTTCACTTCCCGGCGAGCGGACTGAACTGCAGCAGAGCTACTGACGACGGAGCCGCAGGACGGATCGGACGAGACCGGCGCTGAGTGGAACTGGTCCGACTCTACAAGTGTCAAACCGAGAAAGAGAGAGATGGAGCTTTCCCTGCGCTCAGCTCATCCATCCATCCAGTCCAGTCCTGGACACAGAAGAGCTGAGAATGGATGGAAAGATGGAGACTCATTGTAAAGTCGCGCCGTTCTCTGGAGAACCGGCCGAGCGGGGGACGCTCCATCTCAAAAGGAGCCGCATGTGTTGGAGGGATATGGGTGCTAGAGCCAGAATCTGTCTTATTTCTGGAGATAATTTCCCTTCTTCCTGTGCTCCCTGTCTCCATGCTGTATAGATAAGGTGTACAGTTATATAAATATCTATTTTTCTTTTATAAAGAAGCATTTTATGGAGCTAATTTATTCCCTCATTCTGGGAAAGATGAACTGGTGCGGGTGGAGTTGTGTTTCAGTTTTTGTTTTTTTTTCTTGAGTGACAAAGAGGGTAGAGGGGAAGTGTGTGTGTCGGTGTGTGTGTGTGTGTCGGTGTGTGTGAGTGTATGAATGTGTCGCGTATGTGTTTTGCACACGTGAGTGTGAGATCCTCATAGTTTTGACGCAGGCGTTGAAAATCAGTCTGCACGCAGAAGCACCTTGGTTCAGTAGAATACAGAATGCATGCAATACAGAGGAGCTGACAAACATACTGCATACTCGTGTACTACTTTACTGCATCCTTGTGTACTCATGTACTTGTTTGAATTGAAAGGGTTGGCCACTGTACAGAAATGTGACACATCAGTTTATACATACATATATGTGTTCCCATGTGTGCTGTCTTTTTTTTTTCCTCATCCATCTCTGTAAAAAATGTTGCTTTTTTTTCTTCTTGTGACCAATCTGCTAATAAATTGTGAGGACGTGTCTTGTCCACTCACCCGTGCCCAAATAACATCTCGGTTCTTTTGATTTCTTTTGGTGTCACAAAACATCTGACTAGACTTGAGGATTTTGAAGTTGCAAGAAAAAAGGTTTTGCTGGTTTTTACATTTGGTATTTTATTCAAATCGGTGGAGCTTTTTTCTGTTGATTTCCCATCACTTCTTAACACCATGGTGTCACAAAAGCAAAACTTGATTTATAACAATTTGGCCTTTGAGATCTATGGCAGCTTAAAGTTTTATTTTCTGTATTAACTTGAGTTTTGTTTCAGAGTAAGTTTACTTATTTGTGTGATTTAAAAACATTAGTTTGGGAACTTCTCAGCAGCAACATTAGGCTGTAGATTGTGAGATTTTTTTTAAGCCTCTTCTGCAGGTAAACAAGTCTTTTTTTCTTCTTTTTTTTAAATAAAGAAAAACTATGTGGCTGGTGATAACATGCATTTTTGAGTTGTAGGATCCAGCAGCCAGTTTAGACAATAAGATGGTTTAATGTTGTGAGAATAACAATAACAATGCACTGTTTGTTTGGTGGTACTACTAAACAATTTTTGTGATTTAGGTAAAAGTGTGTCATTTTTTGTTCTTTTAAAAATCGCCTCTGGCTTGAGATTTTGGAGTATTGTATGTTTGATTATTTATTTAGAAGGAATTTGAATGGAGAATGTTTCATAATACTGAAAAGTAATCAAAAGCTTTTAAATGGAATATGCACAGATTAAGTGTCAGGATTGTAGAAGTGTACATATATTTACAGTCTCAATCTTTGAGCATGTTTTTGTTTTTCCTTCAGTAACTTTTAGTCCAGCTTTTTCTTTGTCCAGCGAAGATTTTCTTTTTTTTTTTTTTTGGGGGGGGGGGCTTCTGTTGTAAAACAAAATACTCCAGTTGTCAGTCTTACTTTTCTGAAGTTTGTCAGAAATCTAAATGCCTCTGTACTTGACTCCATCATTTCATCTGAACATCTGTACATAAATAAACGGAGACATGTTCATCTTTTCACTGACTGGGGGGATATTTTATTCTATTTTTTTTACAGATTGTGTCATTTTAAGAATAAAAACCTGATATTTTACACGACTTACAACCAGGGATGGGACAATAATCGCAATTTAAAAAAAACACTCATAAGATGATCCTGGTAAATTTTCATTATAGGGATAATTGTGAATATCCTCATGAATTGTCCTATCTGTGATGCAATAACAAATATTTGTTTCTTTTAAAAAAGTGAACGTTTTGAGAAAAAAAAGTTGCTTTGAGGGAAAAAAGTTGTAATGTTATGAGAAAAAAATTATGTTTCGAGATTTTTTTTTAAATTTTTGGGGGAAAAAAGTTGTGTGTTTTAGTGCCATTTTAAGCATATTTCATTGATTATCAGGATTATATTGTGAATCGCAGTTATTTTGGCCAGGATAATCGGGCCAGGAAATTTTACTATCGTCTCATGTCTACTTACAACATTTATTAATATGTACGGTTTATTATTCCAAGGACACAGTGATGAAGATTAAGTTCTTGGTGGCCTTTTTTAATTCCCCTCTTTAAAAAAAATACTCTCTCTACTACATAACCAGCATATGATGTAAATTGCCTGAAGTTTCAAATAAATGTAAAAGCTGGCACTGTCTGCATTTTAATTGCAGATGCATCAGTAGCAAACAGCAAAATGATGTTAAAAAATGTGAACAAGCTGGAATAATTGATAAATCTTCAGAGAATTGGAGCAAACTGAGAGTTTAAATTTTTTTTTAAATAAAATTAAAAATATATATCTAACCTCCATACTCTAAAAAGTATTATGTGCTATTGTGTCTGCTTTAGTGCTTGGTCTTAGGAATGCCCAACAATTGCATTTTAAAAATCCAGACAATAAATAAATAATAATAATAATAATAATAATAAGTATTATTATCATTTTAAATATTATTTTACTATTTTCTTTTCTTTTAAATTCTATTTCTGTATCTATTTTGCGCTTTGAAATTGTATTATTTAACAGCCTTTAACTGTGTACTGTAATACAATCACACGCAAACACTGCCCCCTGGTGGACAAAGTGCGCAACTGTGACCACCTGATGGCAGTGTAAATTGTGCACATGGTTACATTGCTCTCTTGCCAGCTATCACTTCTACAAATGTAAAAACTGACGCAATAACATACGATCAGTGGTGGAAAAGTACTAATAAAAGTCCCATGTTATGTAAATATAATCAGGAAAAAGTACTTAAAGTATTAAAAGTAAAAGTACTCAATGCAGAAAATCCTCTAAATTATTAACAATGAAATAATTAAAAGGAAAACAGCAAATCTTCACATTTGTAAAGCTAGAACCAATGACTTAATCAATCAAAATAGTTGGCAATCAATTATGTGTCAATCGACTAATTATTAGTAGTTTAATCTACATTCAACCCTAGATATTTTACACAATATTAGTTCTTCATGATTTGAATACAAAAATCTTAATTTAAAAAAAAATCAAAAATATATATTCATGACACGAAAACCCCCCACTAAGGGTTGTTAATGCACTGAATTTTTCAGTTTAATCCATAGAAATGAAATTATATTTCTATGGTTTAATCTCTATTTAGTCTGCAATAATGTATTCAGCACAGTGAGGCCCCCTTGTGGTCACAACAAGTAACTACACCACATCAAGACACTTCCGGTAGACGCTTTTAAAATAACACTTTATAGTAGACGTGCGATTACGCGCTGTGGCCACGATATGTTACAGTGCAGGTTAATAAATACATAAATACAGAAAATCTGCTTTTATAATAATGAATAATAATGAGAATTAATGATAACATGAGAGGCAACAAACTCAGGCTAATCTAAGGCTACCTAAAGGAAACCCATCATGGCGACTGCCACAAGGCTAATATCAAGATTGACACTGGTCACTGGTAAGTTTAGATTTTACCATGCATAATTCAATGTGTACAGATATATATAACGTTATATATAAATGCGTTGT
This sequence comes from Heterobranchus longifilis, assembly GCA_028570985.1. Taxonomy (NCBI): domain Eukaryota; kingdom Metazoa; phylum Chordata; class Actinopteri; order Siluriformes; family Clariidae; genus Heterobranchus; species Heterobranchus longifilis. The sequence continues at coordinate 20,920 of JAOVVB010207529.1, forward strand.
TTCCTCTTTGCAGGATGTCTTTAACGTTTGTCGTCAATGTCAGAGCAGTCACGTTTAAAACACAAGGTTAAACCATATGTTTCAATGCTAGCTAACATAAGCTAATTTGTAAATGTAAACTTTTGAGTGACTTTGTGAAAGTTTGGTAAAGTGCTGTGTTTCCCCACTAACTCACAACTAGTTAGAGGGCTTTTGTGTTTAGATTTAGGAAGTTAAATATTAGCTGGTTCAGTGCTAACGTGAATTAAGTTCAATCATTTGAATGTAGAGTGAAAATAAAACTGCCCATGTAACTGTGGCTCTGGGTCATATATAATATCAATTAGAGCTGCAATTCTGGATTAATAATTGTGTCTATGCCATGGCTAAAAATAGTGGAAATGTGTCCAGAGTCCAAATCTTCAATTGTCTTGTTTGGTCTGACCAAAAATGACATTACATGCATAAATGTGCATGAAAAGTATCTTTATAATACATTACATTATCAAGCAAAGCCTCCTGCACTTTTGTCACAATTGCAATTTGAAGATACATCATGTAAAACCATAATAAAAACTACATAAAACACTGAAAGAGGATTTTAGCCTGTCCTCACTCTAATATTTCACCATGAAATATAATCATTACAATCCTTCAGAAGTCTGATTCTTTTTTGTATTATTGTGTGACTATTTTCAATTTAGACATAAAATACATTTTTATCATCGTAAATTCATACTATGTTAGTTAAAATTCACAATTTAGTCCTGTTAACCTGACACATTCCCATGGATATATAGAAATCCAAATATATCCTGTTTAATATGATATAAAATAGAGAGAAACCCAAATATGTCCTGTTTAATATGATATAAAACAGAAAAAATCCCAAATATATCCTGTTTAATATGATATAAAACAGAGAAAAACCCAAATATTTCCTGTTTAATATGATATAAAACAGAGAAAAGCAGGAAATCTCCATATTTGAGAGTCTGAAAACAGCATTTTCTGACATTTTTGCATGAAAATTACTTTAAATGATTAGCAAAATAGGTGGCAATTAGTTTACTAATCATTGCAGCTTTAAAAGTAATCAGTAACTAAAGCTGCCAAATAAATGTAGTGGAGTAGAAAGTACAATATGTCCCTCTGAAATGTAGTGGAGTAGAAGTATAATGTGGCAGGGAAGAAAAACACTTAAGTACAAGTACCCCAAATGTGTACTTAAGCACAGTACTTGAGTAAATGTACTTTGTTACATTCCACCCCTGCCTTTTTTTCCCACTTGAGCACCTGCCCCCCCCAAAATGTCTGTGAACGCCACTGACAGACCCCATCTGATAAAATGTTTTATTACAGAAAGTGTATATACATCCTACATTCTGTCATTGTGTTACATTATGGATGGAATTACCATCAAAATAAATTATCATTATATTCCTCTTGTTTAAGTTGGGGACCCCCTGGCACCCAATCAAGGACCCCTGGGGGCCCCCGGACCCCACTTTGAGAACCACTGCTCTACAGCAGGGGTTCCCAACCTTTTTCCTTCAGGGCCCCTCTTTTCTATCATTGAGTAAACTGTCGACCCCTGACTAACTGACATATTTTATGGATATTTCACATTATATTCAATGTGTACATTTAACTCATACAGTGAACGCAATAACTGCAGGACGTTTGTGTAAAACGAGCATTTTGGATGAATTTTGAGCAGATTATTTCCTGTGAATATTACATCAGAGATGAGTTTTCTTCTTATTTTAAGGAACTTTTAATGCAATTTTCTGTATTATGTAAGGGTTTTCTTAACTTAACAAAATTACAATTAACAACAATCCCCAAAATAACAATTTAATTTAGTTTTCTTCAAATAAATGAATCAAATGCTGAGATATAGTATATATAATAGATGTCTTCACAGTGCCGTAGTGTGTTCAGGTTATCGTTGCATTTGTTTTGTGGTTTTTAAATTTTCCTATGTTGTTTAAACTTATTATTGTACTGCTCTACCTGCCTCTGCAAACTGCTCTCCGGGGACAAGTAACATGTTTTGAACTGAATTAAGCCAACTGTATATATTTTTAAAAAGTTGTCTTACACCCCTTAAAATCAAGAAGACCTCGTGACCTCCCTGTGAAGCTTTGGCGACCCCTAGTAGGGCTCGTGACCCCCAGGTTGGGAACCGCTGCTCTACAGGATACTTTTAATTACCCTTAAGTAATGAAGAGTTTACTCACACTGCGTCTTTTCTTCCTGCAGTGACT
>JAOVVB010207530.1:0-10773 GCA_028570985.1 Heterobranchus longifilis
GTCCTTCTGTTTTTACTATCCAGGAGTGAAAGCACATTGAATCCAGACTTTCCCCCAGCAGCGCTGTGAAGATAAATCCAGCTACACAAGACGAGGCTAGTGCACTAACTAGACCAAACCATTAATCTAGAAAATATTCAGCAGATCAATCAATAATAAAAATAACTGTTAGTTGCCGTATAATTAATTGTTGCAGCACAAATGAAATGCCAGCCAGTAGCATTTTGTCAGCAACATTGCACTGATTAATTTAATGAAGAAACAAAGGTTTTGTGTCTTAAGCATTTTACATAAACTGATTCTATTAAAAAACCTTCATGTGTAACCACTAAAAAAATCCATAAACTGTCAAATGAGACAGTGATACAGAAAAGCCCCCCCCCCCCCTACAACAACACGTTAGTTTCCCTGCAGCTGGTGCAGCAGCCCTCACACTTCCTGTTTTTTGGTTTCCATGAAACTGGGCCGATGACATCATTTCCCCCTCTCCTCCTCCAGGATTGGCCGTTTGACGACGGCGCTCCTCCCTCCAACCAGATCGTGGATGATTGGCTGAACCTGCTGAAGCTGAAGTTCAGGGAGGAGCCCGGCTGCTGCGTGGCTGTCCACTGTGTGGCAGGGCTGGGCAGGTGAGACACGACACGTTAACTTCTTATCACACGGGATCGTGTTTTACACCTTCTTCTGTTTGTGATTGAGAGGAAATTACAGTTTTGATGATTGTGCAGTTTGTGGCTGTGATGATGTTGTCACCGCTGCACGATGTCATTTGACCGGCTGATCAGCTGAAAATCTGCCGTTTTTTGATCGGTGGCAGATTAATTTAAATGTAACCCTTTTTAAAGTGTCTTTAATTATTTATTAACAGTTACGTCTCCAGATATTTAGTTACTTTATGAAAACACTCAGCATAAATTCACCTTGTTCGCCTGTTCCTGTTATTTCCTTCTTCCAAAACAGTAGTGAGGAGCACCAGGAGTTGAGTTTAAAACACGCGGCCAAACTAAGTTACCTCATGATATGTTGTTGACAAATAAAGCAGCATTTAAAAGTCTGCAAAGGCTGCATGACTCATGAAATCCTGTGTGTGTGTGTGCTTATTTTAGACAACCCGCCTAACTGGTTCTGCTTTTACATGATCTGAGATTCAGAAATAGCTGAACGTCCCTGGACTCCTCTCACATTTACAGCTGCTTTTTTTATACAGACTTTAATTAGTTTGGTCACAAATATGACGGTTGTAAAACTTTGCTGATTTTAAGTTTATTGTCTCAGATTGAACTGTCTTTCTGAATGAACGGGGATGTAAATCAACAAGTTCTTTTTAACGGACATACTTTGTTTTCCCTCCGTGCAGAGCTCCTGTTCTGGTCGCGCTCGCCTTGATCGAATGTGGGATGAAATATGAAGATGCTGTCCAGTTCATTCGACAGTAAGTGAGACACGACGCCCTGAAAAACGTCCGACTGACGTTTGGTTTGTTTGTAAAACTAATACGGCCTCCTGGTGACTCTTACAGTCGCAGCATTATTATAGGTAAAGTCAAACTGCACTCCTGATAATATATGAGGAGAATATCTAATTACCATTATTTTGACTGATACTGTAACTGCGATATGAGTCACGATGTTGGAGGAAATGATGATATTTGCATCATTATTCTCAGGTTCATTGAAAAATATATTAAAATGATTAAGGTGGGATTTTTTTTGCGAGGATCTTTGACTTTAACAAATATTGCGTCTCCTGCGGTTTGGATTTTGCACAAGTCCATATCGCGATTTCAATAAAAGTTTGATTAATTGTGCAGCCCTGCTGCAAACACTGTTTTAGTATTTATTTAGATGATTTAATGGGCATTTCTGCCTTTAATAGACAGGACGGTGCAGAGGCAGACAGAAAACTAATAAAAAAACAAATAAAAAAATGTTTTTAACATAAACACTCGGGCTAAACGATTTTGTGTGCTGGAAATCCTTGAAAACACTTGAATTTTAATGTGTTTTCAAGGTTTCAAAAGTGTTTATAATTTTCAATAAAGTGCTTGGAATTTAGGTGATATAGGACACTAGGTCTACTTATGACACATTTTGAAACATGAAACTTTGTGTTTTAATTTGTCCCCCGTCTGTAGAATGCCGTCACGAAACTTAATTTAGTTTTTTTTTATCACACAATAACATCTGATTTAATGTGATGTAATGGGAGTGAAATAGTCAGTATACTGTATATAAACATGTCATTTACCACAGCTGTAAGGTGCTGGAAAAGCTTGAAAATGCTTGAATTTGACCTTGGAAAAGCTTTTATTATTGCTTTGGGTGAAAGATGTGAGCGCACCTCTAACGAGAGCGACCACAAATACTTTCCCTGCACGATCTATATTCTGTAGTGTTTCATGAGCTCCCTGTCGTTCAGCATTCAGAGAATATTTCTCTTTAATAATATAATATTTCTCTTTGTCTGTCTGTCTTTTTCTCCTTACACCTGTTAAAAGTCCTCTCTGCTCCTAACAGCTTTTCACCTTCAGGAGAATAACTTTAATCTTTACAGGATCTAGTCTTAACTTTAAGGGGAAATTCTTACTAAGAATTTAAGAAACGTTTTGGACGAGGAAGCTTTCTGAATCCCCAGGAGCTGAACATTTGAAAAATGAGCGTGTCAGCGCTCTCTGGTGGACAGATTATGTCACAGAGACCCTCAAACATGCAGTGTTGTTTGGCACCATGTGCACAAATACCAGTTCATGTGCGGTGAGCTCAAACGGTGTATTTGTTGGCCACTCATTCTGAGATCCTGCTGACATTTCTCTGACAGAAACTGAATGTTTGTGTGATGAATAAAGCAGGGAGGGATGAGTCATAACTGTAAATATATTCAGTAGGAGGAGAGGATTGAGAGCCTTTAAAGAATGTGATGCGTCATAGCTTTAAATATTTTAGGTCCCACATGTTTGTTTTGAAATGATATTTAGATTTTCATAGAAAGTTGCAAGAATAATGCCGGAAATGCCGACATTTGTGCATTTAATTAAAGGAAAGTACACAGCATATGTAATTTGATATTATATATCAAAGTATATATTTTGATGTGATAAATATTAATGAATTACCACACAGGAATGTCTGTTTTTGACAAAATCTGGAAAATAAGTGCTTTTTAATCACATTGATGTCACATCGTCTTTTTCTTTTATTCTGTTATGTAAGTAATATAATCTCAATAGATTAAAAAAATGGCATGGCATAATCTCTGCCGGTAGAAGGATTAATATTGTCTCACTGTATATATTTCTTACTTCTTGTATCTCAGGTTTTCAGTATTTCTGCTCACGGTGCTGCAGAGACATTAAAGGCCGACTCCATTCTTCTATTTTTTTTAATTTTAGGTTTTTCTATCATTCTGTAGCTTCCCAATAGTGTTCCTTGTGTATTCAGATCCAAATATTCACATTTTGGTCAAAATATGTATGTTTTAGTGTCAAAATGCTGTTTTTTTCCCAACAAGCCTTTTAAAAACGTTTGACCTGCTGTAGGTTTCTGTACGATGACGTCGCTGCAGACAGGAGTCACGTTACCACAGAAGCTAACTGTGTGTGAAAATATTACAAGTATTGTGCTGCAGAGACGTCCTGGTACACATCAAAATGTTTTCACAGTTGAAAAGAAAATTAGAAAAATTAGCCCAAAAAGAAAAAAATCACTTGTTTTCACAGATTTACAAAAAACAGAAAAAATGAGCCTGGGGGAAAAATGTCATCTGTTGTCACAGATGGAGAAAAAAAAAGTAGAAAAATGATCCTGGTTAAAACACAGAAAAAAACTCTCACTTGCCTCTCTGGGCTTCTGCAGAAATGAGAATAATGGTGGAAAAACAGTCCTAATATTGCGAGTAATATTGCAATTGCAATATCAGTCAAAATAATCGCAGTTAGATCTTTTTTTCAAAATCGTTCAGCCCTAGCAAACATTAAAAAACGACCTCGTTACGTCGTTATGTCTTTGCACTTTATAATCTCTGCACACCGGAGTACTGCAATCTGATCTTATCTTATTTTATATTTATTCCTTACTTGTACATATTTGTGCTTTCCTCTTGTTTTTCTTTGGTTCTATTTTTATTTTGTTTTATTTATTTTTTGCTTGTGTTGTTTCTTGTTTTGCACCGTGACATCAAGACAAATTCCTCGTACGTGAAAACTACTTGGTAATAAAAATGATTGTGATTCTGATAAAGATCTGAATTCATGTCCCGTTGTTTCTGTCTTTCTTCCCAGGAAGCGTCGAGGAGCGTTCAACAGCAAGCAGCTGTTCTACCTGGAGAAATATCGTCCAAAGATGCGCCTGCGCTTCAAAGATTCCAACGGCCATCGCAATAACTGCTGCATCCAGTAGAGCCAAACCCCAATTCAACCTCGCTAGCTTCTTACCTGGCAGACTTGTTTTATTAAAGTCATTGTGTTGAAGTATTTTACTTTGAAAAACCATGCGCGGTAATTCAAACTGTCCCCCTTTTTCCCTTCTCCAGGTTCAAAATCAAGTGTCAAAAAAAAAGAAAAAGAAAAATGAGTTGTGTGAACCGGAATCACCGTGTTTTCTCTTCATGTGCCCGAAAGGAAAAAAAAAGAAAAAAGAAACGTAAGGAGGGGCAGCGCAGAGTCGTGTATCATTGTAAGATGTTGGATTAATTGTTTTTTTCTGCAAACGCAGCCCAAAGAATTTAGATTGGCCTGTGCGTTTACATCGCCTGAGAATGTGCTAAAAAAAAACATTTTTAATTCAGCAAATTATGTACCCTGTTCAATTTTAGGCTTCTGTTTCAAGACTGACTAGAAAGAGGTATGCCTTCCTTCAAATCAGATGGTTCATCCATAAATGCCTTACAATCGAAGAGGAGCAAAGGCAGTGGAGGCGGGAGTCGACCCCCGCCCGCATTTGGAAAAGGTGTTTCATTTTTCTACTCGGAACAAAAAAAAAAAAAAGAAGAAATTGTTGCCTTTGTCTTGTGCAGGAAGTCTTACACTCACTTATGCCCTTTCAGTAACTATTTTTTAATATAAAATGCTTAATTGTTGCAATATTTGTCAATTGAAAGTCTGGGAACTTGTTTTCTTTCTTTTCTCTATCAAACATTCTGTTTACTAATTAACTGCCATGTCCAAAATGTGATTTTTAGTTTTTGTTTTCTTTTTTTTTTTTTTTTGCTTCAAACTGGACTTCCAACGTCTGCGATATTTTGTATGCCTTTTTATTTGATGTACGTAACTTAAGACTTGGATACTTGATGATTTTATGTATTTGAAAATGTGTACTATTATTATTAGGTTGGCTATTTATACTATCAATGGATGTGTGATTTAGTACCGTGAGCGACAAAGTTGTACCTGTTCACCAACTTGTGAGAGTACATTAAATGATACACTGAAAAAAAACAAAGAAAAGTGTGCATGGGTCGTTATTTTCAGTGGTTATCATGTTTGTTTGTTTGTTTGTTTGTTTTTAATTGTGTCTGAATGGAAGATTATTCTTGACTGCATCTCAAAATCAAATCACGTTTATTTGTCACAAATCATTAGGGTTGCAAAATTCCAGGAATATTCAAAGTTGGAAACTTTCCATGGAAATTAACGGGAATAAATGGAAATTTTTGGGGGTAATTAATACTAACTGTGTTTACCTTGTCATATACAGACATAAATATAAACGGGTCAGTGACATAAGTATTTTCAAAATTAATGCAATGCACATTTCTGTCTTGGATAATGTGTTTAAGTCTAATTTGTTAAATAACTATTCAACCTTTTATAAATGCAGTAAATCATCTTAGAGCTTTAAACAACATTATTTATTACATAAAGTAACATTGCTTCCGGTTGTACCACCTGACATTTACAACTCATTTTAAATTAAACAGGCATTTCCTTGGATTCATAATTAGCTTTCATTCTTGCCAGCAAGTTCACACATATAGTTTTTAAATATAATAAAAACTTTTATGATAAAATAACATTTTCCTAGTTGTACATTGGTTGTACCACCTGACATGGAAAGTGTACCAGTCGAGCTATAAATTGAAGTTTCAGAGAGATACAAACCTTTTCACTCAGTCATAAATCTCAGTTTCTGTTATTACCAACAGACTATTAGAAACAGACTTGTAATTAAATTGATATTTGGAGAAAATGTCAGATTTTTCAGATGTACCTCAGTCCTTTAAAATAGCTGTAATTAAACGTCTTCTTTTTTTTCTTTTTTTTTTAAACTAATTATAGACCTATATGAAATCTTCCCTTTCTCTCTAAGATCCTGGAGAAAGAAGTCGCCCATTAGCTGTGTGACTTTCTAAAAAACTGCAGTCTACCTGAGGATTTTCAGTCAGGATTTAGAGTGCACCATAATACAAATTACCTTTTAATGGCTTCAGATAAGGGACTGGTCTCTGTACTGGTCTTGTTAGATCTTAGTGCTGCATTCGACATTATTGACTATCACATCCTTATTACGTAGACTGGAAAATTGAATCGGTATTAAAGATCGATCCCAGTTTATACATGTTAACGACAAATCCTCCATGCACGGTGTTCCACAGGGTTCTGTGCTTAGACCACTTATTTTCAATTTATGTTCCTTTTAGGCAAGATTATTAGGAAACACTGCATAAAGTTTCATTGTTATGCAGATGATACCTAATTATATGTATCGATCAAGCCAGAAGAAACCAATCAGTTAGCTAAACTTCAAGCATGTATTGAGGACTTCAAAAACTGGATGACCCGCAAGCAAAAAGATAAAACTGAACGTATTGTACTTGTGCCCAAAAACTGGGAGCTGCGTCCTCTCCTCAGCACAGATGTATAAAATGAGCGCAGCTGAATGAGGTTTTCTGCTCCGTAACTCTTCTGTTGACATTTTGGATGAATCAGTCTTTAACCTCTGCCAGAGTCCATACCACGCTGCGTTTACTACCACTTCATGTCTGTGCATTTCTCCGTCGTGTCTTTTAAACTCTCTTCTTCTCCTGTGCTGTTTTCTTCTTCTCTTTTTCTTTTCTTTACTGGGGGAAGTTCAACCGTTAACCATGAATCCAACGTTTTGTGCTCTCCAGATATATTAAATTAATATATATTATGTATTAATATATATCTTCTATAACTCCTCCTGCAGAGCCTCAGCTTCTCATGAATAATCAGCACTTTCTAACATCCTCCTCCTCCTCCCCCCTCCTCCTCCTCCTCTTCCATCCTCTTCCTCCTCCCTCCTCTTCCTCCTCCCTCCTCCTCCTATCATGAAAAATCAGGTCTTTCTCCTCCTCCCTCCTGCAGGAGGTGGGGTTTCAGTGTGGGGGGAGACTGACAGGTGGACCCGTCTAATCTGGGAAAAAGGGACTTTCAGTGTCCACTGCGGCCCTGGGAAGACCATGGCTCTGTCCAGGATCTGCCGAGAGTCTCTGCTTCTGATTTTACTGCAAATCCTGCTGATCTGCTCCGCTCAGGTGAGAGCTGCTCCTTCTTTTCTCTCCTTCTTTTCTCTCCTTCATCTCCGGGAGAACAAATGTTCTTGTGCTATAATCTGTGAGAGCATATTGTGCTTTATAATGTTTTATTTCCTATGTGTCCTAATAATATACTGAATAACTTCCTTAAACTCCTTAAAAGTACGTTTATATCTTAAATATATGTAATATTATTTTTTAATCTCTTACGGTATCATACTGTATATTTCTATTGTACCATACTGTACTTTCAGTACATATTTTCCACCGTATTATCCCTGTGGAAACTGATGCTATAATGAGATACTTATACGTAAATGCAGTTGTATCAACTCTTTTTGAATCCCTATGACATATTTTAGGGACTCAAGTGTACTTTAAATATTTTATGGTTTTATTATTGGATTTTCTTTGTGTATTGGTATTCAGTGCTTGAAGAAAATTACTCAAGTTAAACGTAGAAATACCATAGTGTAGAAATACTCCATTAAAAGTCCTGAATTCCAAATATTATTTAAGTACAGAAGTATTGTGAGCAAAATGTACTTAAAGTATCAAAAGTAAAAGTACTCATTATGCAGAATAACTCCTTAAAGGTGTTACATTAGCTGATTATAGAATATTATATTAATCTGTTTTTTAAAAAAAAGTTTTTTTCAATTTGTATACTTTTGGGTAGATTAGTAGTATAGTACTGCATCATTTCATATACCATATTGTGTTTTTAATGTAAAAAGTAACTGCAGTTGTCAGATAAATGTAGTGCAGTAAAAAGTACAATATTCCTCTCTGAGATGTAGTGGAGTAGAAGTATAAAGTAGCAGACAAAGGAAGTATGTCAAACTTGTACTTAAGTACAGTACTTCCACCACTGTTGGTAATACACATAGTTATTGTATAAGCTGTTTATAAAATCAGTCCAGAGTTTAAATTCTGTGAATTTAATGAGTTTTCAGCAAAATGCTTAAACGTATGTATTGAAAAACAGCATTATTTATACAAAGACTTTTTTTTAAATAAGTTTATGTAAAAAACTGTGTTCACAGCTGGCAGCAGTAATCTGAACACATGCAGTAACTTGTGCAGTATAATGGAGTATAATGGGAGACCAGGTTTAGTTTCCTGACCTTTCCCCTCACATCACAAACAATGAGACTCTGTGTGAGCACCAGCACCACTGGATCATATTTAGACACGAATTTCACTCAGAAAAAAACTGATTTTCTTTTTTGTGTGTGTGTGTGTGTGTTTATTCTACAGAGGGGCCCGGTCGGTCCCAGAGGCCCCCAGGGGCCGCCCGGAGTAGCAGGCGTGCCCGGAGTGGACGGCATCGATGTGAGTCGCCGTTTTTCAGAGTTTTTTTTTTTTATTAAGGAATGGTACAATACAGCAGTGTCTCCCAACCTTTTTCATTCAGGGACCCCTTTTCTATCACTGAGTAAACTGACGACATTTATAGATATTTCACATTATATTCAATGCAGAACAATAACAGAACTGATGAACTGTAAAAGTGAGAGATTTAGATGAATTTTGAGCAGATTATTTCCTGTGAATATTACATCAAAGATGAGTTTTCCTGTTATTTTCAGGAACTTTTAATACATTTTTCTGTCTATATTATGGATTTAACATACTTAATAGGCTTTTTTTTTTTTCCAGTGTTTTCTCCCTGGCGTGTGGCCATTATTGTCTTAGACATCTTCTGTATTTTTTAAATTATTCTTTTTGTTCTTCCGTACGTTTTTTTACTCCACATTTTTGCAGATAGACATATCATTACATTTTTCACATATAAAGCCTATGCGTCTCATGCACAGTGAAATTGATATTTCTACATTTCTGTTGACTTCAATAAAATTAAACTTGGTAAAAAAAAAAAAAGTTTTACCTGAGCATGTGCACCAGTAGCTCCACCTTGTGGCCATTAGTGAAACACCACAATATCTCTGGACCGCATTATTCAATGGCCTCTGATTTTGGGTCTTCAGACGTGACTCACCAACACTGAGACTCTTTGGGAAGGTAACAGCTGCAAACAGCTGCAGATCACAATCACATGCACTCTCTTCAGAAAATGCAAAAATGTTCTAGTTCTATCAAAATAAATTCCATTTTCTAAATAAATTATTTAACTAGATTCAGATTCAGATGACTTTATTTACCCCAACAAGGGCAATTAATTTGTAGCTTACACAACATACAGAATATACACAACTTTGAAACACAGGCAGGTATGTGTCAGACAACAGATCAACATACGTAAGTTTAAAAGAATGTATCCATCATTACAAATGACTGACTGTCGACACATATACATATGTAAATAAATAAATAGATATTTTACATACATACATGTACACATGTATCTATTAAGCATGGGACAATATGAAAATGTAATGTCATGATTATCCTGGCCAAAATAATTGCGATTCTCGATATTATTCTGATAATCAACAACATATGTTTAAAACGGCACTAAAACACACTGGAATGACTTTACCTTACATTTTAATTTGTTGGGACTTTTTTCTCGAAAAACATTAAGATTTTTTTGTCAAAACATTGCAAGGTTTTTTTCTTAAAACATTACAACTTTCTTTTAAGAAACAAATGTTTTTATTGCATCACAGATAGGACACTGGAGTAAACTGCAGTCAATTTGTGAGGATAGTCACAATATTCACGATTAAACCCATAACTAAAATTCACTACAATCACCTTTATTGTCCCATCCCTGGTATATAAATACATACATATACCTATACACCGACACGAATAAATAAGACGTTCTTCCTGTTTCTTCAGGGCGACAGAGGAGAAGACTCCACAGTGGACGGTGGACCGGTGAGTGGACTTCACATTTGTCCTTTCTCGTGCAGAAGTGTGTGTCACAGATTCTGACTAAATCAGCATCTGTTATTAACGCGAGGTGACCTTCTGCTTGCAGGGCCCTGATGGTGATGACGGAAAAGACGGAGCTGCAGGAGCTGCAGGACTTCCAGGCGCCGATGTAAGTCAAACAACATGTTAGGAACAAACATAGTGAAAAATAACGGGCCGAACGTTATTCTGAAGACTGAGGCCAAAGCAGAAGTGACTTAAAACTTGCTTTATTTCCTCTGGCCAGCAGGGGGCGATACCAGCGGTTGCAAAAAGCCTCCCGATCAATACAAGTCTATGAGACAATGAGTCTACTTCTCAGTTGATTTATTACCTCAGTAAACAGTTTCATACTGAGTTCATGGTCTCAATCTCTAGTTTCAAGTCTTCTTCAATACA
>JAOVVB010207541.1:0-10773 GCA_028570985.1 Heterobranchus longifilis
TTACAGGAAACTTTGACCTCTGTCATTGCCAACAAAGGGTATATAACAAGGTACTGAGATGAAATTTTGTTATTGACCAAATACTTATTTTCCACCATAATTTGCGAATAAATTCTTTAAGAATCCTACAATGTGATTTTCTGGATTTTTTCTCTTATTTTGTCCCTCATAGTTATATATATATATAGGTATACCTATGATGAAAGTTACAGGCCTCTCTCATCTTTTTAAGTAGGAGAACTTGCACAATTGGTGGCTGGCTAAATAATTTTTTTGTCCCACTGTAAGGTCTGGAGAAATACTCGGCCACTGACAAACACATGAACATGACGAATAGGACATGTGACTTTGCACAGTTAAAGATGTTACCGTGCTGTTATCACGTAGGGTGTACTCACTTTTGTTGCCAGCTACAGTATCTTGTAATATGTGTATAATAATGGCTGTATAATAATTTTTTTTTTTGCTAATAATATATTCATGATTGGATCAAGGTGTTTTATCATACAATATGGAAATGAAGACAAGGGTAATTAATGCAGTGTGTAATCAGGTAGCAGCTGTCAAGATGTCTGTTATGTCATATTTATCATCACCACAAAGCGGAGTGCTGGTATTTATTTATTCCTGTATGATGCAGAACAAAAGGATAAATAATCACATGTCTAAACATTGCTAAGCAACATGTCTTTTTTGGTGATTTAATTGTATTGTTTTAAATATGTATTATTACTTTTACAGGTCCATAGCTACTGTAATATGCAAATGGCTACTCATTTCTTCATATTAAATAAAATGTAATAATGTAAATGAAAAAATGAAAAAAATGGAAACAATGTTTTTACAGTGACAGGAAGTTGGTTGTTTATGTAACAACCTCAGCAGCAACCTCGTTTCCCCTCTCGTCTGTTCCCAACACCATCAACATCATCAGTATACTAATCACTAGAGGTGGGTAGTAACGAGTTACATTTACTTGAGTAACTTTTTAAAAAATATATACTTCTATGAGTAGTCTTAATGCACCATACTTTTTACTTTTACTTGAGTAGATTTGTGAAGAAGAAACGCTACTCTTACTCCACTACACTCATCTGCACTCGACTTGTTACTTTTCTAACCATTTATTCTACACATGCAGCTGGTGGATCTATTGGAGTAGTCTTTTCACCGAATACCTTTTTACTCTTACCTGAGTAATATTTTGGATGACTGCTCTTTACTTCTACATGAGTAATATTATTTTGAAATACAGCTACTCTTACTTGAGTCCATTTTTTGGATACTCTACCCACCTCTGATAATCACCGGCCTGATCATCTGTCATCATCTGCACCTGTTTCTCACTGATTCATGCCTTACGTTAAATGTTTTTAATGCTTGAATGATTCATACTGTAGGTCACTGTGTGGCTTAACTGTGAAAGAGGGACTGGACTGAAACTGAGAGCCAAAAAGTCCTTCTGGAGGCCTGGAGAATTCTTTCTCAAGAGTATATTAGAATTCATGATGGTCTGGCTGCTTCAAAGCAAAATAAGAAGCAATGAGGGGTGGCTCAAGACTTTTGCACAGTAATGTATATATTTTTAGAGAGCGGCGAAAGAAAAGCCCCTTTGAGACTATTCCTGACAGATGATGGATGAAAGACTTCTGTACTGAACCTGTTAAATGTACTATTACTAATGTATTATAAGGGAAGCTGATGAGCTGTTACTGACACACTGTTAAGAAGTCAGCTCAAGCTTGGAGGAAGTGAATCAGAAATTCCATCTTGGACTTTTGTAATCTGTTCTTCCAGCCAGGGTGTCAGAGCAGAAAATACTGGAGACCCAGAACAGTCCTGGGAAAGCACAAGGGAATGGAAATCTGAGTACGGGATTGATTTATAGTAGAGTGAACATAAGAATTAATCAGGTGACTGAACACACATGCACACAATTTTCCTTAAGGTCTATAGGGTACACATGCCCTTACTTCACACTGGAGAACAGCGCACTGGCTTCCTCATATTTTCATGGGGCAAAATACAAGTGCTGTCACTTGTTGCTAAACATGAAGCCGAACAAAGTGATTTGACGGCGCTTTTCTTTAATTGAGCCGTAACTCACCACCATGCCTCATTTCCATGCAACATTTATGAACTCACAACACGCCATCTCAACATAACTCATTTTCTTTTATAGCTTTACCCCTTCACTTTCTTAAAGAAAAGAAGATCAGGATTTAATGAGGATGACAGCAATAATATGGAGGCTGAGAGAATAACACAGTTAGACATCGCACTGGCATATACAGTACATCAACCTAAATCATTTTTACTACCATCACAAAAAAAACGAAACAAAAAGAAAAACACCAAAACACCTACCAACCTGACTCTGGATATACGTATAAATACAAGGATTTTGCATTCACAGCCAAGCTACCATAGCGACTGATGAAGTTTGCTCCCACACACTCCAAAGTGCACTTTGCCCCTCGTTGTGCTAATTCATTTTTTTTTTCCTCCCAGGCACTCAGATTATTACAATTTAAAATCCACTCAATGTAAAGAATCCCATCTACACACACACACACACACACACACACACACACCAACAAAGCAGAACCGGATCTCGAGTTCTTTTAATAGAAGAGTCAGAGAGGATCAGTGCTCCACTGTAGAAAAGACAAAAAAAGCAAATGAATTAGTGAGACGTGAGAAGCATAGTTTGCAGAGCTAATGAACATGCATACAGACAGATAGCTGATGACATTTTAAAGGAAAAACCAACATGAAGTGTGCTTATAAAAGGTAATAGATTAGTTGTCATTGATTCTACATACCTCAGGACTGACGAGCACTATTTTCCTGCAAGATTCTCTCTCGGTTGATGTACTGATGATGATAGAGTTTTTTGGCTGTCAATTCAAAATCAGTTGATATTGGAGTTGATAAGTGAGAATGTCATCTCCTGTAATTTCCGTCCTCATCAATCCTTCTAGTGAGCCGCTGTGCCCTGAGTATGGAGAATATTGTTGCTGTTTAAAGTACTGTTCAGTACCTTGGCTTGTCTTATTTATAGCTAGGCAGCAATTCTAGTCTAGTTTCATGTTTTTGTTAGCAGCATGACATATCATACTAGAACAGTATTCAGGAGGCTTCCTAGATTCTTCCTAAAATCTGTATATCATATAAAGTCATTAAGACTGTGAGGTTGGTTTCTGTGCTCAGTATGTTTGAATTGAGTTTAAATAACAGAACGTCTGACAGTAATCAGAGAATTAAAATGAGATGTTCATGTCAAACAGAGATAATTTAGAATAACAGAACACAGTTATAATAATGAAACGCCCATTATTTCTCTGTATAATGCCCTTATCCCAGAGTTTCACTAGTGCTTGGATACCATCAAGGTTGAAAGTTTTCGCAGTACACCGGACCCATGATCGTCTTAAATGCTGGCCTCATGTCCTGGTTTGACCCTTGTAACAGTTGGCATGTGATATCACTTTTGTATGTGAAAATGATGGGAAGTTGACCAAGTTGGCTATTTTGTGATGTCACGATAAAACGCAGGGAGCACGGCACTGACGTGACATTCATGTGACACTAATTTATGAAAAGTATGGTTATTAAAAAGTTATTATTTCATATCACTGTGCTTGAACAAATGAAGAGATGTGGACATGTTTAAATATCGTTAGTGCAGAATGTGACCCTCATGAAAGTTTAATATGGTAAATTAATGCAGTCAGCATTAATAGTTACCATAATTCTAGAAGAAAATGAAGCTAGTTCATTGATAAGAACAACGCAAAAGGTTGTTGAAAGTTTATAAGCAGTATAACATTTTAGGGTAATATTATAATAAAATAATTGATAATGATTTATATTGTGATGGCAGGCTAATAGCCGCTGCCTCTCTACATTGGATGCTTAAACACAAAAAGGCAAACACAGTGGGTATTCAGCACCCTGGACAGCTCCACTGTGTACAGAGAAGGGGCAGGGCAGGGCTCACTGGGCCTGGACACAAATCAATCATCGCCTACCATCTTCCTGTCATCCATCTGTGGCCATCCAGTCTGGTGAGTAGGTCTTTCCAGGCTATAGTCTGACAACTTTGTCCTGTACCTGCTGCATCTGAGAAGCTTCTTGCAATAGCTCCCTGCCACCTCTTTAACCAAGGCACTCTCTTCCCCACTCATCTCGGCCCACTGGAACGCCTTACCTGACCGCAACACTGCTGGGTCGCACATTGACTGACTTCCAGACACCCCTGTCTGCTCCAGGCAGTGGAGGACAGTGACATAATGCCTCTTTCTCTCCATTCTAACTCTGCTTTATCTCATTCATCATATTCTCCTGTAAAAAATATATCACCAATATAATGACAAAATGGTACTAAATAAATAAAATAAATTTATGAATGGATTATTTATAAACCTAAAACTGTAAACATAGAAATCTGTAAATATTGTGAAAACCAAAATTAACTTGCAACCAAACAGCTAATGTGTATTTGCATTTTATTCCACAATTAGATTGCGTAGTGGCTTAGTGCTTATTGCCCACCAAGCAAGCGACTGACATCTGACTAGAAACATGTGATACTGTAGTATGGTGTCAAATTTGGGTCAGCTTATGCTAGGAGTGAAGGGAGAATAATATGCATAAAACTTCCGTCTGTTGGAACTGTAAAACATAAACCGTAAACACACACTAAATGTTGTATTCGTTTATGAAAGTCATCACTTGCTTGAAGTAGTTATTTAAAAAGATCTGATCAGTGAACAGTTCTGCGTGCTAAACCAGTAACTCAGGAAAACTCGGCACTGAGCTGGTATCATTTCACACACTCCTCACACACCACTCCTCTGCAGGAATACTAAACACATTGATGGGAATGACCAGGACAGCCATTATCCTTAATCCTGACATTGCTTTGAATATATCAAGGAGAGACATGACAAGACTGATTTAACTTCCAATCCTTCATGGACCTCCTTCCATGAGGATAATTGAATAAGTGTTCATTTTTTTTTTTTTCATTTTTTTGGTTTCAGTCTCAGAATGGATTCATCGGTTCTTTGCTCATAAGGGATCAGTCATTAAATCGCCTATACCTCTCATACTTATTTGATTAGCAATCTTCAGTGGTGACCTTTTGTCATTCAATTAAAAAGTGGTGTAACACTCTGATTCCGTTCCTTTGGTGTTAAAGTATTCCCTGATTTATGCAGGAGCTCATGACACAAGGACCATCAGCCCTGTCGAGCCTCAGTGACCTTAACGTTTCTATTAGATCCCTTCTAGCGCTAGGGGAGCTTCGAGTGTAACCAGGAATAAAGACAGCTGCAGGACTGGAGCTCAAGTTAACTGGATATAATGATCTGGATTAAGCTCAAGAAAACTTCATTCTGAAATACTGTATGCATGATGCATCTGCTGTTTAAAGAAATTGTTTTGAGAAAGGATAATATTTCAAATATTGTTCCAGAGTCTGTGTCAGCTTAAAATTATGTAGCTTTCACCAATGTACACTACACACACTGAGTTTAAAATCATTACATTATTTATTACTACACATCAATTTATTCATTATTTTGTGAAACACTTAAAAAGAAAGAGGTTCCAAAAGATTTCCATGGATTTAGCCAATTACTCATCTTCTATACCGCTTTATCCTTTATTCAGGGTCGCGGGGGGCCTGGAGCTTATCCCAGGAGGATAGGGACTCAAGGCTGGTACACAGGGTGTAATCCATTCAAACTGTGTGCATAAAAACTCCATGATAAGAATCGAACCCGGACCCTGGAGATGCAAGGCAACAGTGCTAACCACTACACCACCATGCCGCCTTAAGCCAATTAAGCTAAATTAAGGTCTAGCAAACATAAAGATGTGCTCTTTTAATGTATAGTCACTATTATAACATTATCAGCTATCTATGAGCTTGAAGCTAGTACAAATTAACCACAAGCAATTCAGCTGTGCTTTGAATAAAACCTTTTTTTTTTTGCCTGCTTCCTTTAAGGAGTCGCCAGAGCAGACCATCCGCTCTAGACACAACTTTGGCACAGGTTTTAGGTCAGATGCCCTTCTTGTTGCAACCCTCCCATTTTATCCGGGCTTGGGACTGGTTGGTGGGTAGTATGGGCGTATGGGGAGTATGGGGAGTGGCAACCCATCGATGGTGGGGCCTCACCACAGATCCTCAAATCTCCAAACCAACAACGTAGAGCCTTAGCCATTTGAGCCACCACTTCCCTTTCAGCTGTGCTGTGAATGCCATTGATAAAGGATGGCAGATTTATCAAAATTTAGATCAGCATTGCTGAAAAAAAATCTGCCTATTTTTTTTATTATTCTTATTAAAGAAAAAAATGCAATGTGGATATAATGGCTATTGGTGCAGACAATAAACTTCCAGAGAAGTCTCAGAATGCAATATACAATGTGCATTCAAGCTAAACCAGGACTATTGTGCAGAGTAACAAAACATAGTCATGAACGTGAAACCTCCCTTTATTTCTCTGTATAATACCCTGCTACAATAATGCACTTATTCCAGTGTTACACTAGAGCTTGGGTACTATTAAGGTGGAATGTTTTTTCAGTACACTGGAGCCATGATCAGACTGCCTGCTTCATGAAGTTTTGGCCTCCCAGAAACTCTTTAAATGGGCGAAACATGTTGAGGTGGCTTGGAGCGAGGCTTAGAGCATTAATTCAGGACTGTACAGGGGAAGTGGCAATAACTTTGAGCCAAGTTCCTGTTATGTGCCAGTGGTGTTGGTGAGTGATCGTATGTACAGTTCCACAAGTTAGCAATAAGTTATCCATCAAATCCATTTCAAGGATAAGGAGTTCCACTTGCTGAATGTTCACGGGAACAACTCCAGTAGGCTCTGGAAATTTTAAGAAAAGTCCTGGTTTGACTTGAACACCCCTCGTAGCTTTATCACACGGTTGCTAAAGTTACTTTTAAAGACTTGGATCGGCTATTTGAGCGTGATGGTGTTGATAGCAGCGGTAGCATGAAAGCTGAAGTCTTGGAAGCTGATCTGTTTGAGTGAAGTGTACAGATGAGTACATGAGATGCCGGATAGACTGGAGGACTGAAGTGCCACTGCATCATTTCCTTTAGAAAGACATGAGGAAAGGGATAAATCACAGTGCCAATGTGAAATGAAAGTAACAAATAAGTCTCAGACTGTCATTACAGGAAACACTGAGGATCAAATGCTAGTTATTAAGTAACTTTATAAAAAATATGAAGTAAATAATAACTACAGCAAACAACTTTGCTGGTTAGTGGATAAGCAGGGTTTATTGTGGGGAAGACATAGACTGCACAAACTAATCAGTGCTTGAACATGTCCAGTTGCCCCAGGAACCAGATGTTCACGAATCACTCGACAGGATCAGATAAACACTCGGCATCCTAAGTGAAATCTCACACAGGAATAAAACTCCTCTTAGCCTCTAACTGAGACACTTCAGAGTCTCAGATGAAACTAGGTTCTATATAAAAACTGTGAACTGTCAAAGAACATGTCATTAATTACACTTTTTTTTATCATTAATAGCTTTTTTCTTGCTCAGTCAGATCTCAGGCGACAGATTTCACAGGTTTCTCATTCCATAATGTTGGTGCAATCTTCCATATGCACCTTTTAAAATGATATTTAGAGAGAGAGAGACCTGGGTGACATGGAGAGGGTGTGAAATGAGTCACAATGAATCTGTTGTTTGTGTGCATGCTGAGAGCCGTGGAGTTCACTGAGACAGTTGCATTGTGTGTATGTGTGTGTATGTATGTATGTGGGAGGAGGACGTGCGCAATATAATGTTCAGAGTGGAGTAAAGACTGACTGTATTTGTGTCATATTTATTCCGACTTCCAGTTTTCATCTCACGTGTTGCATGCTGGTCGGAGTGGTGACGGTTTCAGAGGCTATCCCAGACTTCACTGTGTGTGAGGTGGAAACACACCCTAAATGGAACACCAGTCCTGAAGGATGAGTCAGCAATTTTTTTTTTTTTGTCAAATTGAGTGAACGTCTCCTCATGGCTTACTAGGTGTCTGGTTTGTGTGTGGGCTGAAAAAAAATCTGGTGTTCATGCATAGCCTCGGCTCCGTAACCAGGAAACAAACAAAGTTGTGCAGACCGTGCCACATAACACTATTTCAGGCAATCAGCAACAAAGGCCATTTGTGCTTGGTGATGGTTTAGATCAGGGGTCAGCAACCTTAAACATTCAAAGAGCCATTGAGACCTGAAAAGAAATCACCAGGAGCCACAAAACTCTTTTGACATCTAAAATTATAAAATCAATACACTGATACAGAAAAAACAAAAGTTTTTTTCTTCATGCAAGAAAAACATTTTGAATAAAAAAAAAAAAAGAAGTTGCTGTTTTGAAGGTTACGTTCAAATAAAATACTCAATGTCTATTTGAGTCCTCCTCGTATTCATGAAAAAGCCGAACTTAAATTATCCACCTGCAGCAAACCAAAATTGCCGTCAACCGTCATCCTTTTACTGTGTGTACTGGAGCGTGCAGTTCTCAGTCAACCAAAAAAAATTGGGCTTGAAAATTAAAGATTAATATATTTATTATCATATATTTATTTAAATGTTACCATTTATTATTGACGACATCATATTACTATGACACAATTTAAACCTTAGGGCAGTAATCTGTAAAAAAAAAAATAAAGGGATGGAAGTTCCCTTCACCGACATTTACTGCAAAAGGATTAGGGAGTAGGGAGCATCCCGTGAAGTACACTTTGGAATAGAACATAGCTTGGGGCTCAAAAAGTTAAATAAATTGCGTGCCGGCGGGTGTCGCACATCAGTGGTTGTGATGCATATTTTGAGCGACAAAAAAATTTGTTTTACACATTTTACATTTAAAAAAAACTAATGAACTATATAAAAATAAGTTTCAATTAAATACTTATTATTTATTTTCCAAAGCCACCGGGAGCCGCAGCAGAGGGATGAAAGAGCCACATGTGGCTCCGGAGCCGTGCATTGCCGACCCGTGTTTTAGATTAATATTGGACAACAAACCAAGATAGAGGCGCTGCCTTGGCGAAGTACATCCATTATCCTGGTGGGATGGAGCATGGGGTGTATTTGTTTGTCTGTTGAGTTGAAATATTGAGATCTAAGAGTCCCGTATCTCTAATTTCTCCTTGAACAACGATTCACAGTCATGACCTACAGTACATGATGTAGGTCGTTTGCGTCAAATTTGGACCAAAACAAGCTGATCTGAGCAAAGGTGGCCTTGGTTTGCTTCAGGATGAACATGCAGGAAGAGAATCAGATATGCTACAAGTTTTTTTTTTTTTTTTTCTAGTAGATGTGATCTTTGTACTTGAGCCAAAAGACAGAGCTGTAGAACTTCGGAAACACCATTCGTTCTTGTAACTTAGATCAACAAACCCACAGACAAAAAAAACAACAACAACAAAAAAAAAAAACACTGTATACAGTATTATGAGCAAAAGTTTTTCAACTTGTTATATTATTATTACGTAATTGAGTGCATGCTCATTCTACAACTTTCTCCCCATCAGTGTTTTTCTGTACAAGGGCTCTCTAATACACCTGGTCCGGATCAGGATCGTCAAGATGATGACAAATGCCTGTATTGACATTACATGAGCGCAGTAATATTTATTGAAGAGCTAAGTGTTTTACAGCAGAAGATAGCCCACATTTGTGGACACTGGCACAGGGATATAATATCACATTTATCAGACGTGCTTTATATTCAGGAGACTGAACTCCGCAGTATGGCTGCCTTCCAGAGCCGGGGTTTTGTCATTCTTGACACAGAGCAGCATTTCTAAATCCTGGGCTGCTTCTCAGTGCTATGCAGGGATTTTTACAAGCACTCTGCAAGCAACAATACAACCAGGATGATGGGAATATAGGTAGAAATAATGTTCTTAAATGTGTGCATGTTCTTTCCTACAATGCACATAGGATACCTGTGCACATCTTTTACAAACTATTAATTTATTTTAGAACATGACTGTATTTTCACATTATTTTTTATGCATGATTTTTTTTTTTTACATGTGGGTTTTCTTTTACACACAATATTTCTTTCCACATGTGATTCTTATGCATGATTTATTTATTTTCACGTCATTCATCTCTTTTTACATTTGATCCTTTTATACACGATTCCTTTGCACAAGATAAATTTATCAATTTATCTATTCATTAGCACAAGATCAATTTATCAATTTATCGATTTCTACAAGATCACAAGATCTATTTTTACTTGATTGATTCTTTTAAACACTATTCATTTATTCCCACTTGTGATTCTTTTAAACATGATTCATTTATTTTCATGTGCTGTTTTAAAAAAATTTTATTTATTTATTTATTTCCACAATTTATCTAATTTAAAATTATCTTGCACAAAATTCATATTTTACAGGTGATTCGTTTAGACGCAATTCATTTCTTTTCACATGTAATACTTTTACACTGATTTTTTTCTTTTTTTTTCTTTTACACACAGTTGATGTATTTTCTCATGTGATTCTTTTCTCATTACTCATGATTCGTGTATTTATTTTGTGTTTTTTCTTACATATAATTAATTTCTTGCCACATATTATTTTTACACAATTCATAAATTTCCATGTGGTTTTTACACATTTTTTTGTTTAAACAGCACATACAGTGGTGTGAAAAACTATTTGCCCCCTTCCTGATTTCTTATTCTTTTGCATGTTTGTCACACAAAATG
>JAOVVB010207552.1:0-10773 GCA_028570985.1 Heterobranchus longifilis
CTCTTTCATGCTGCTCTGCTTTTCAAAGTAACTTACAGGAAGCTGCGGACGTCCAGGGTGAGTGAAACGGAGGCATCTTCTGTCTTCTGCTTAGAAATGGGGAATGTACATCTCACAGCAGCTTACTATGATATAGGATCTGACTTATCATTGATACCCTGTGTCGGCAAAAAATGTTGGTGCACATTTCCGACCCGTCGTTAGTTTAGTTATCACGCATTAGCTCGGAGGGCTAACTTGGCGTGAGCTTCGCTGTCACCGCTGAATCCCATTCAAAAATCTGTCAGTTTAATAAAGTGTTGTTTGTTTGTCTATAAATGAAAAAAGGAACGTGTGATGCGTTTATACTAACATTTTAATAGAGCAGAGAGGAGACGGTGGTCTGTGTATCTGACCGTTGCCTTTATTTACATGGTGTGAAACCATCTAACAAGCCATGCAACACGCTGCGTATGCATGAATTGTAACAAACTGTAATAAAGCAGGTTTATGTCACTGAACGAATAGTCAAAATTCTGAGTCGGGTATAGCCCTAATCATATTCATGCGGGTGTACAGTGCAGTCATTATAACCTGATACGTTTCACTATTAATCTGCTGCAATCTTCATGCAAACATAGTTTGCTGTTGCATCTCTCTCTGCCACCTCTGCTTCCTCTTTATTATCAGCCACGACAGTGACACTGGTATTGTTTTCATGTGTGTGCGTCCGTGTGTGTGTGTCATCCTGGCAAAATGTGGTCCTGGAGACACCTACTGTAGCGGGAACTGTCACAGAGGCGACTTTGAGTACTTTGTCAGGTGTTTATATGTCTGCAGACACATTTTGTCACTGCGATGGCATCACAACCGTGCAAGATGCAGCCAACAAACTTTACAGGTGTGTTGTTGAGGTCAAAATGAAGGAAGAGTTTGAAGATGGGGTGTGGTCTGAGCAAGGGCGCTGGAAATAGGGGGATAGGAAATAGGGAAGGAGCCTTGGCCCCCCACTTTACGCCACTGTCCTGATGTGGTGTCACGGCTGGTGTGATCCCATCTCAAGATGGTCTCTATAGTGTGCCATATATTTTTTACATTAATGTTCATGCATCTGTTTGTTGACGGGGGATTAACGGCCGAGGCATACTTGATCAGACCTAGTTCTTACGACATGCAGTCCGACCACGTCTGAAATCAAAAGAGTTTATAGCTTCACATGAAGGCGGAGTGAAAAACTGGTCCATTGTAATATCCAGTATTCTACATACTCTTAGATAGCGATACCACAGAAATAATGTTGGCTTCAAACAACACTGATCATGTGAGGTGTTGGGACCAGTAAGGCCCCTACAGTTGGAAGTGCTAGTGTGTTTTTCTTTTGTGTCAGGAGCAGAGCAATACATTACAGTAATTTCCCCTCTCCTTAAACATACTAAAACAACAGAAGTGTGTTGATTTTAACTTCAAGAATAATGTTCATAAGAAGGACACTGTGAATCAAATAGAAAAATGAGGCACGCACACAGTAAAATGTGTAATATCCCCAGAACCCTGAAGACATCCCATTCATGATGAAAAATGAGTCTCATAATGTGTAATATTATTCTAATGATGTATAAACAATCTGGCAGGACAAACGTCTCCCTAATGGCGTAACAGTTGTAAATGGGGCAAAGAGTGCCGGGTCTTTGTTGAGAAAATTAGACCTGAAACTCTACTCTTCCACCTGAGAGCCTTGATCTGTCGGGCAAGCAGGGTTTCCCACCAGAGCGCACACACACACACGCACACACACGCACACAGGGGCTTTTCAGGCTACAACAAAAGCCCTTCTTTCTGCCCGACGGTGAGTGGAAAAAACTAAGTGATAACACGGAGAGACAGAGAGAGGAGCAGAATGAATGAGGGAAAGAGAGAGGAGGGAGACACTAACTCTGTTACCATAACGGCAAGTGCAAACACTAAAAGGTTATTATGGGACAAAAACTCAGTTCTCTCTTGTCATTAGTTTTAAACTTGTAAATGACATTAACAGCATTTACAAAGTACTTCATATTTTGAACCTGCATCCCACAGCGCTAAACTTCCAGCAGCAGGTTACAAGGTTAATTTTCCCTAACCACTGAGGTAGAATTCCTTTTTTTAAGTGATCCAAGTCATTACGCTGTTTACCTGTTCATTAAGGAGACTCAATCGTCCTCTAAGACAATTTTACAGCAGTCACCTTTAACAACAACATTAACGAGAAGGCTGTGAGTGCAGGAGGAGGGAGAACTTGGAGAACTGACTTTAAACTGGTCATGAAAGAATGTTTTGCATCTGTGGTACAAAGTTTAGTCTTGATCTTGGCCACAGCAGTTGAGAAAACAGTGTCAACACGAGGTTCATTTAGTAGCTGTTCTGGCAGCTGAGGCTTAATGACACTACGCACACAACCTGGGACACCATGACCGACTTGAGGTTTTTAGATGTTGGTTTTTGTACAGATTAAACAAGAGAGACAGCAGATTCTGTTACTTTTGGAGAGAGCCAGGCTAGCCGCTTCCCTCTGTTTACAGTCTTTATGGAAAGCTAAGGTAACTAATGCCTATACATTAATGCTTTGAAAAGACTAAAGTCTGACACTCTCTCACATCTGAAGAAAATGTGAGTTTTTAGTCACAGCCTATAAGGCTGGGGGATCTTGCAGGGTCACTATTTGCAAGACTACAACTAGATTCCTTTTGAGATTATTTCCCATCCTGCTCCCAGTGGAAAACATTACGCCAAACTCCCTTCAAGAAATATGGCATATTAACAATTCCTTACATGTCCGCATAGACATAACACAAGATAAAAGACATCATATGTCGACAGTATTCTTTCAATTCGGCATCAATATAATCCATAAAGATGAACTATTTGCCTACAAGCTATACATTTTGGATTTTATCGCTTCAACTCTACCTGCGCTATTTCAGTGGGAGAAATCTGTGGGAATGAGCCAAGCCATTTAAAAAATTACGATTTCTCACTAAAATAAGTGCTGGTTGGTGGATCAGATACATGCCAAATTAAACACAGACTCATAACGCTGTCTTGTTCACTCCACAACTGCACCAGTTTCCCCTCCATGTTTACTGTCCACCCGGTTTGCTGTTTGTTTGGTGCTGGAGAGAGCACACCTACTGGTTGTTGACAATGTCATTAAACTATTTGCATGAGCCTAGACTAAAAACTTCTCCTCCATGTTTGTTTTAAAGTATGCAAAAAATACTCTGATTAATATTTTGTTTAACATGGTTTTCCCACAAAAAAAACTCTGAAAAAAGGCTGGAAGCATCTACTCTTCTCCCTCATTAACAAATTCTGGATCTGACCTCAAGCCCCGCCCACCACCGCTGCCATAGTTATGCTTGATGCCCCGGCCACAAGTGAAAAGACATATGATGTCATAAAAACTGGCTGTCTGAATCCGTATTTTTGAGACTGTTATTGGCACACTGCCAATTTCTGCTCATTTCACTCATGATATGTCTTGTAGCAAATTAAAAAAACACCATATAGACATGTTAACATGGTTAAAAACTTGATTTTCACAGGAGTGGCTCTTCAATTTTATCGGAACGTCAAGACGAGAAAAAGACTGACTTAACACCAACTCCAGCAAAATTCTCCTGATTTTATTCAGACACTGGAAATTTGTCTGTGACAGTGAAATCACTTGAAAAGTCATTTGGTGTAAGGGCGGTATGAGGTGGCAGCTGGTTGTAGCTTCATATTTAGCGTACAAACACCAGAGTGGTATCCATCGTGTCATGGAAGTGCTCAAAATCTCAGAATCTGTGATACCATGACAACTGGGCAAACTCCATCTGCTAGATCTATTTATATATTCTGCAACATGAAACGCTGCACAAGACGGCGAGATTATTGATTCTTGATAGGTTGATTAAGACTCCAGTGAAGTGAGACGAGCAATAGAAGACGGGGAGAGCAGATCAGGGTTTAAAGCTTGAGACTACATGATAGGCAGTGCCTTATCCTGCTAATTGCTCAAAATCAATATAACCTCTGAAAAGTTTAAGTCACCTTGGATATAATAATAACAGAAATGACTGCAGGCCAAGTGCCTGTGAAATTTGATTTTGGAGCTGAACAAATTACTTTCCCCTTTAAAGTCCCTCCAAGAATGGCCTGCTGCCCGTCAAGTGATTGAGAGTTAATCTATCTTCAGAGCAAATCTTTATCACGCGCCTTGACAGTGAATAAACCATCACAATGATTTATCAGAATGTTGCACAGATGAAAAGATGACAAGGTCAGCGCGACGACGACTCAGGTGACAAGTGGCAACTGCTGAAAAATGAGTGAATGCACTTTGTATGCATTGTCACGCTCCTTCTCAGGGAAGTGTAAATTACTTTTTGACTTCCATAACAAGAAACCCAGAGCTTGGTGCTAACATCAATCTGTTTTGGAAAAATTATGGGATCCATTTCAGACAGAAATTCAATGGTGAGCAATACAAATTCAAAACCATTCTCATTTTTCCTCACTGTGTCACCGACCTGTATCCTAAATCAGTATTACACTACAAAATTAAAGCAAGCATTTTTTTCACCCATTGTATGGGTGGCTCTGTGGATGATGACGTCTGTCTGTCGGTCCAAAACTGAAATATCTCAAAAACTATTGAGTTGATTGCCATGAAATGTTGTACATACATTCATAGTCCCCAGAGGATGAATCCCAGTGATTTTGGAGATCCCCTGACTTCTAGCGCCACCCTGAGGTTGACTTGTGATTTTGAGTGAAATGTCATCAACAACTATCGGATGGATTGCCATTCAGTTTGTGACAGACAGCCATGTCTTCATCAGGATGATCACTTTGGTGAACCCCTGACATTTCATCTACTGTAGCACTAGCAGGTCAAAACTTAGGTCAATAGGTAGTTTATGACTAAATACCACTGTATAAAATATGGACGTATCTCAGTGACGTAACCCCTAGGTTTCTGAAGAGCCACTGTGAAGCTCTGACTCGCCTAACTCCCGGCTAATCCAAAAATGGGCAAAGAGGTGGCGCATGGATGGAGCTGAGGCGGGCCGAATGAAGCCTACAGTCTATGCTAGCCATCTGCGACGGCACCCACTTGGCTATGCCCTTAGTTATGCATAACTTTAAGCCTTAATATAATTTAAACGGGTGAAATTCACCCACCGTACAGTTGTTATGAACGTGGAAATTAGCTATAGAGGCCCAAACAGTTTTTGTACCAGGCTGTAAACATGTTTATTTCTGCTGTTAAGTTGGGCATTGACTCACTTTTGGAGCCGGCCTCAAGCGGCCATTCAAGCAGTTTTTTGGCACTTCAGTATTGGTTTAATTTTTCAGCCCCGGAGGTTGCCGCTTGGTGTTTAGTGCTAACACCTTAAACTAAGATGGTGAACATGTTAAACATTGTCTCCTAAACATTAGTATGTTAGCATTGTCCTGTGTCATGTGAGCATGTTGCCATGCTGGTGTTAGCATTAAGCTCAAAGCACCATTGTGCCTATTAAAGCACGGTCTCACGGAGCTGCTATCATGGCTGTGGACTCTTAGTAGACTATTGTATATTATATATATATATATATATATATATATATAATAACAATAGATCAAATGACTATGTGTATATGAATGGTGTCATCTGTTGTGACCTCCGAGCATCTACGGAGCTCTGTGGATCAATTCAGTGTCTTTCAGCTTATTGTTTAGCCTGCAACTTTACTGTTTAGGTTCTAATCTGTGCTGTTTTCTGAAGCAGCAGGTGTAGTGTAATGTAATAGTGTTTTTGGCAAAAGGCTCTAAAAATCCTCTCTGCATTACCTGCCAGCAAAAGTTAGCAAAAGGAATGATGAGTCGTGTGCCAATCCGAGTGACAAATGCTGGCGCAGAATTTAGCAGCTAAATTAATGCGAATTGATAATACTAATTAATGCGAATGTTGCTCCATATCTGCTCCCCTAAGTGGCCAAAAAAATCAGTGAATACAGGTTTGAAAGGCACAGGTGTTTTCACAGATTAGACCTCTGCTCAGGTTGAAGGTGGGCAGAAAATTACACCTGGTCACCATGCACCAAAAAGAATGATAATAAAGGTGTAATATTCACAACACTCCTGTGAAATCTGTATCTGTAACCTGCTGTAATCATCCAAAATAAGTTAAATAACCTGTGTGGTTGTACCATGGGTTTTTCAGGTCCCTTCACTTCTGGTGACTTTAAGGTGCAGCGTGTTTCAGTCGAGACAGCATTTTGTCATGGGATTAAATGAGATGTCCTTGTAACATTCAGAATTTCTTCGCTAACTATCATGACACACAAACTGTGATTATAGTGTTACATTTAAGTTGAGCTCTGCAGGCGTGAATGAAGCCTTGCTATGCCAATCACAGCGTAACACCTGGATCAGTGGGTGAAGACACGGTTTAGGAGAGTTCTTAACAAGAGTTTGGTGATGCGGAAACAACACTGACAAGGAGGATGTAGTGTGGAGGTTGTGTATCATTTGCTGCTGGAAACACGCTTTTTCATTTATAAGTGGAGTCTGAAGTGAAACTTAATTTGGCACGGTGTTATCATAGATGGGGAGAGGAGGGGACCCAGGGGAGAAGTGCTGTTCCCAGGACATTTTGTGCTCGGAGAGAGAGGGAGGCAAATAGGGAGAGAGGGAGAGAGAGAGAGAGAGAGGGTATTCTGTTGGAATTCCCTGGACACCCCAAACCCAATGCCAAATAGACACACACACACACACACACACACGCACACACACGCACACACGCACACACACACTAGAATAGCATTCCTTTCTATAAATAGCAAGTGCTTTGTCCACATCTTCCATATGGCTGTCATATTATATCACAAACTCTCTCCTATCTCAGTGTATGAGTGGATGTACAGTTTGTGTACGTTTTGCTTTATGCACTGAATTTAGACTTTATTTTAGGCCTGAAAGACCTCAGGCAGGACTTACCCTTGCAGACTCTTAAGTCTCTCTGGATATGTTTTGCTGCAGCGTGCCTGAACACGTCTGAGGGTGCATCACAGAATCCAGCACAGTGACCTGCACTGCTCACTCCACTCCATCCACAGCTACACACTTGTGTGTGTTCCCGTCTCTGTTCATAGAGTCTATGGGTGCTTTCACACCTGCCTTGTTTGGTCTGGACTTTCTGACTTTTCAGTTTGATCCGAACCAAAATTACAGGTGTGACACCTCCCCCGGACTCCCTCTTTTCGTTGGACCAAACAGCCGAACCTTGGTCCGACGAAAAGAGGTCTCGGTCTGGGTCAAATTGAGCCATGGTCTGGTTTTTTTCTAGTGTGAAAGCATTTTTTGGATGGTTCGGACTTTCGGACCAATTATAGGAAGTCCTGGCAGGCTATCGTCCTGTTATATAGGGAAGCTCCTATAAGGAATAGCTCAGTGCTTACGTAGCGAGTGTGTGGTCAGAGGGACGCCGGCTGCACTCAGAGCAGACAGGACTTGGCAATCGGAGCAGAGAGGAAATTAGCAGTTAAGTTGCAAGTGGTAGTAAATGCACAGTTTAGGTTTCAGTTTGTCTTTGAATAAACACTGCAGCTCCTCAACACCCAAGTAAAGTTCCTGTCTTTCTTCTCAGCAACACAATAAAACAAAATGATCCGTTTTAAAGGTACTTTGAGTTACTAAATCTAAATGTTTTACGTATCAGTACTCACTCGTCGTGACTTCTTTGATCATCTCAGCTGAGGCGTGACATCCGTTGACTATGTGTCTGGTCCACAGGGACAGATCCTTGGTAGTCTCGGCCCGGAACAAGTGAGTCTCGATGCCGAGCCGTGTGCCAGTCCGAGTGGCAAAAAACAGCTCTGTGCCAGAGTGCGGCGACCCCCGGTCAGGGCCAGAGTGGACCAGACTGGATAGACACATACACACAGAAACTGTCATATAGTAATAGGGAAGGGACAAGACATTTTTGTCATTATAACAAAGAAAATATCTTGTCATCACAAACACCTTGATGTATGAAAGGAAAACTGGTGGTCAAAACTGTTACCAAGGAGCCTTGTTATATGTTGTTTACTGAGCCAACAAAGGCAAGACACAAAATACATATCAAAAGCTGTGCAAAAGTAACTTCAAAAGCAACAAGACTAATAATGCTCATTATAAACAAAACCAAAGTGGAAGATGGATAAAAGTTGAAGTTCAAAGTTTGCTTTTGCTTCTTAGGAGTCATAGTAAAATGGTAGGGTAGTATGGTAATGGTTGGTATGCTCATGTGCTCACAATGACAATGCTGACATGTTGGTGTTTAGCAGGTTTTTATATTCAGCATCATAGGTTAGCATGTTAAGATTATAGACTGTATAAGAAGTGGACGTAGCCAATGTGATGTCACCCATTGGTTTGTGGACTACTGTTTTGAAGCCTCAAGTTTGCCATTTTGGCCGTCGCCATCTTGGTATTTTGGACAGAAGTGACCATATTTGGACAAGAGGGTAAAGCTGGGGAAAAGCGAAGGTTGGATCTAGCAGCTAGCAGCTAGCCACCTACTGGCTTTCTATTCTATGAGGATTGACTCGCTTTTGGAGCCTCCCTCAAGTGGCCATTTGGGGAACTGCAGTTTTTGGCACTTTCGGGTTAGCTTCATTTTTCAGCCCCAGAGATTGCCACTTTGCAACTAAAGCATTTAGCTCATTAGCATTCAGCACAAATTTGCTAAAAGTGGCTAAAATAGAGTGGTATAGTAGTACAGGTTTAGCCTATTTTTTTGCCATAGTATTCCAGGAAAAATATTTTTTTGTGGTGTACCTACCGTGTTGCTAAAAGTGGATAGGTGTGTGCAGGGCTCTGCCAGCCCTCCTTGCCTCGTGGTAAACTCTCATACAGCAGCAGGTCTTTCTCTGTCACCACCACCAGCACTGGCTTCCAGCACTGCTTCTCACTCTCTGTCTGCAACACAAACCGATAAAAACAATGAGACAGGAAAGGTTGTATCCATCTATGCATTTTCTGTACCCACTGCAGGGGCCATGGGCTGTTTGAAACTATTTTCTTAAGTGTTGCATTATGTTGTTAAGTGCACAAATTACCCGAGACTGAAGTAATAACTTAAAAATGATGACTGAGTCTGATCAGTAGCCAAAAAAAAGTTAAGTATTCTTTTTTTTATAATAATTTTAACAGATCTTCGTGGAGCTGTAAAGATAAATTAATTGAATCAATCATACAAAGCTGCTCATGTTGAATTTGAATCAAGCACAACCTCAATTAATTTGATGCTGCAGGATTTGATGTTCCTATGCCCTCTCATATTTGTCACAAACACTGAAATCGTCCTCAGGTTTTTAGATGAAAGCAGGTATTTCATCAGTAATATCAATGGTTGTTTGCCAGTGAGCTGGCTTCAGACTAATGGTGTGTCAGAGAGAGGAATGGTGTGTGTGTGTGTGTGTGTGTGTGTGTGTGTGTGCGTGTGAGCGTGAGCGTGAGCGTGAGCGTGAGCGTGAGCGTGTGCGTGAGCATGTGCGTGTGCATGTGCGTCTAATACGCAAAAGACTCAGTGTGTACTCAGCAGTGGGTGTAGACCAGTCTTCACCTCTCAACCTCTTTCCATCTGTCTCTCTGTCATATTTCACTCCAAAATGTTCCAAAAAGGATCTAATTTGAGCTGTTACAAAGCTGTTCTGGTTCTTCACTAGAAATGTGTACGTTCACTATATTGTTGTGTGTACCCAGTGGAGAATTAGCTAAAAATAAAGATGGTTGGTGTGCAGGTGCAGATACACTTTCTACGCATTTTCTTTGCTGTGCCACCGCCCGCGCCCATCCCTCCTAACGAGCAAACCCCTCGCTTTCCCTTCAAAACACACACTGTTAATCTCTTAACTTTGAACACACACACACACACACACACACACACACGCACACACACACACACACACACACACACACACGCGCACACGTATTTCATTTTACAATGCTCCATAACTATTCTCATTATTAGTGCTTATCTGCAGCCCAGCCATGGAATCCTAAGCTGCTCTTTGAAGTTCTGCCTCAGCCAATCATATCATGGGATTTAAAGGGTCATGGGTCAGCTTTTTAACATACTGAGGATATGTTGCTAAGTAACAGTATTATACTGCATTTGAAGGATCAAATATTGGCAAATTCATGAGGACTAAATTATACAGGTATGGATGTGTACGTGTGGATGTGTTTGCACAGGTGTGTATGTCTTTGAATGAAAGAGAGTGAAGCTTTTCCTGCGTGTGTATACATGCTTAATTTCAAAGATATGTGCATGTGTGTGTACAATAAATATACACAATGCAAAAATATGCATACAAATACAGATAGCTATGCACGCACACTCTCACTCACACACACGCGCGCGCACACACACACACACACACACACACAATTCTATACCCTGATTGCCATAATACATCCCAGGGTTCATAGAAAATCTAAACCTAATCCTAACCCTGTTATTATAAGATAACCACTCAATAAAAATAATTTTAAAAAATAATTTAAATACAATTGGTCAATAAATAAATAAATAAAAGGCAAATCATAACTGTGGCACCTAAAAACAAGACCTGAAAATGTTAATAAATAACAATTGTAACAACAAGAAATATGAAACGAAACCTTTAAAATCATGTCAAAATACAACCCATACATCAGAAAACAAGCAAATGTCACATATTCCCAATATTCCCAATATTCCCTGTACATGTACATATACGGACTGTCCGATGTTATGGT
>JAOVVB010207563.1:0-10772 GCA_028570985.1 Heterobranchus longifilis
GCAGCTCTCATACAGAACGTACTGTTTACATATTCTACTGTAATATTATTTATACTCAGAGTTAATCAGCCACATGTGGAGCTTTCTTTTCTTTCTTTTTCACTTGTACATATGCTCTTTGCTTTTGTTGTTGTTGTTTTTATTTGTTTATGTATACTTTTGTGTTTTTGTGTTGTTCTTGTTATGCACCGTATCAAGACAAATGTGTTGTACGTAAAAACTACTTTAAAATCTTATTCTGATTCTGATTCTAAACCACAGAAAACATTCTTTCATCTGGACTTGTTTGTCGAAAACAAATCCTTCAGTTTTCTAGGAATCCCAAAACTTTGAAATGCTGGTTTAAAGGCTGTGTCTTCCTTCTAAGAATAAAAGGAGCAAACCTTTGGATCTTGACTGTCCTCTGAGCCAGCAGGGCTCACTTCCTGAGTGAGAGTCTGTTCACAGCCGCCGTCTCTGGTGAGGAGGAGGAAGGTGTCGCCCAGTAAACAATCCTCTGCTCGGGGTAGCAGCTTCTTGCTAGCGAACGGATCAGGGTGGCAGCACCAGTCGTCCACGATGGCGTTCCAGTTGCCGTTAGGGAGAGGAAGAACTCGCTTAAACACTCTGAAGAAGAAGGAAAACACAAGAAAAGCAATTACAGGGTTTCTTTCTATCTTTGTCCAGTGATGCACAGTGCATCAGTTGGTTCTTGCTGCAGTGAGAACTGTTATCAACAGAGGGCCCGAGAAGAGCAGAAGTATCCAAATGGGTTTATTCGAGTTTAGAGTTTGTAAAAGTGAGATTCCCATGTCTTTTTTTTATTATAAAGCAGGTCTAGGTGCTATATAAATGCAGTATCAAAACACTCAATCCACAGAGAAATGCACACAGCTCGTATTCAGAAACTGTGCCTTTAAACGAGCAAGTGGCGCTACAGGCCCGTTACAGCCTTTCTCCGTCAGAAATGACGGTACAGAGACGCAGAGAGCGCAGATGCAGAAGACCTTCTAAGTCACTGTAGATGCTGTTTTAGTGGTAGCCTACTATTTTTGACTTGTATCAAATGTTTTACTGACTATTTGTAAATATAATGTTGTTAATCTTGTTATTATTGTCACTTAGTTGTAGTTTTATTGTGATTGATGTATTGTTTTTTTGTTGTTTTTGTTTCTTTGTTTTGGTAGTGTGCTTGTTTTTCTTTTGTTTCTTGGATTTTTAGTTGCATATTTTTTTGTTGTACATTGTGACATCATGTTTACTTCTGTGGAAGAGTAGTTGCTACTTTGGTAGCAGCTAATGGGAATCCAAATAAACAAATAAACGGAGCTTTTTTTGGGAGGGCGGTTTAAAGAGACAGGCACTAAAGCATGTAAACATGTTCTAATAGAAACCCTAAATACAAGTCTGACCCTGAAGAACAGAGGAGCACTGCAGAGTCAGGTAATCATTGTGGAATCATCACTAGTGATGCCTTTCCCACTACATGTACTCATTTGACCTGCTGTTAATATAATAATATAGAGCAGTGCAGCTGTAATACAATACTGGTTTCATTCATTCCAGTAAAGCAGATTAATATGCACTAAGGCAATACAGAGTTTGTTCAGATGGTAGCATTAATTCCTCTCATCAGCCATATAATGGAACATATTGCTACAAAGCATAATGAGGCATAATGTTGATGAAATTAGAACTTTCACCCCACCCCTAACACTTCTGACATGTTTACTTTCTGCAGCCCTCGTTGAAAGCAAAAAATAAGTTTTTGGCAACTTTTATTGAGTTATTGTTGAGAAACATCGCCAGAGGCCAAGGGTCTCTGTAATGCAGCTATTGCAATTTTCAGCATGTCACCTTGCTGACCAGAGAAGGCTACAAGCTGATGGCTATAAGAACAATACCACTGTCCGGCTGAACCACCTCAAGGTAAGAAACTCAATTGTTTTTTAATGGCCAGCGCAGACCTTTACGTCACACTGACTCTATATCTCTCAAGCAGTCTGCTGGAGTCTGCTCCGGCTCCATCCATCAATTCTTTTCTTTCCCAGACTATCACTTCAACCGCTGGGTCACACCATCAATAAACACCTGCCCCTCTTCCTGCGGAGGAGGGTGTAAATAAAAACCTATTTCGTCCTCGTCCGTCGGCTCCTCACCTGTCCTCCAGCAGCCTGCTCGTGCAGCCCTGGCAGTAGAAGCAATAAGCCTCTTTTGCCCGGAGAGTCTCCATCACGCTGTCGGAAGCCTCTGTGGAGGGCCAAAGGCAAACAAATAAATGAGCCAGATTTGGTGAGAGGGTGGTAACCTTGTACAACGGAGGACAGAATCGATGAAATACTGGGTGGCAGAGGTGGCTGGGATAGGAAGCGGGCAATCAATCTGATGTTGATTGGATTTGTCAATGACTGTCCTCAGCTATAACTTCTTTTTGTGCCGGGAGTGATAGAAAAAAAATGCCAAAAGATGGAGTTTGGGGATATTATGCAATGACTCTGGGGTACACTTTTGATGATATGAGATCAAACCAAAACTTAAAGGGAGTATTCTCATGACTCTGATGATCAGTTGCTAGTGGGCCACTGGGGATCCTGAGAGCAGAATTTACACCTTCACTGTCTCAGATGACCAAATGACTCAATCCAATTAATTCAGAATAGACAGCAAGCTCTAAATAGCTACCAAAAGACTTTGTTCTTGCCTTGGCAACAGGAGTCTAGCAAAGCAGAGGGAGGCTGCACGTGCCTGGATGCGTTTCCATAGTTGTCCGAGACATCAGAGTCCTGCGTCGGGTCAGGTACCCGCAGGTACCCGCTGGATGACCCATAAATAAGGTGATTCACGGGTGGTATTTTGTCTTAATTTTATGGTTCTGGGTAAAAAAAAAAAAGAACATGCGAGGTGGATCGCGGTTGATTAATAATAAAATGAAAATAATAATTGAATTTTATGTTTTAATCCTCTGTGACTCCTTTGCTGGATCTAGTCTGAGTCTGCCAAAAATTCATCATCAGAAGAAGAAGACTGCATCGATCCTTTCCGGCCCTTTAAAAGCAGCTGTGGACATAAATAAACGGAGCGATACATCTTTAACAGCGATGTGCCCCCCCGCACACAGCAATCAGGTTTTGGCACGACACCTGTCAATATCGTCTCTTTATACATCCATGGTCAATATCACGCATCGTGCTAACCGACGAGCTAACAACAACAACAACTGTTCTGAACACGGAAATAATGGATAAATAATCACAGAACACACTCAGTGTTGAACTTATCAGTATGGATTTATTTTACAAAGTCTCCAAAAAGACACTGCAGTTAAGGCTGGATTGTGCATGTGCATGCACATTCCTGAAATAATTAAAGTAGGACCAGGACCTGAAGCCTGCAATATATTAGCCTACAAGTTATGTATCAGTGTAGTTGTATTTAGCATTGTAAAGCAACTAAATACTAAATACATTTCAAGTTACAAATCAGTTATTATCAAAAAATAAACATTGTAAACTGGCTTGCTGATCCTTCATGTTCTGTGATATTTCGTTCATTTCGAGTAACTTCATCAAACAAATGTATAATTGATGTGCTTGTGAACACAATCAGTGAAATTACACGACGCTGCGGTGTGCTACGGCCGCTCTGGGTGGTAAATGTGCTGCCTGACCAAATTATTTGAACAGTGCATGGTTATTGTAGGATTTGCGATTTTGGCTCGTGCTGTGGATCTCGTGTTGACGGTCGGGTCGGGGAACTAAATGGTCAGCCAATATTATCGGCCAGTACTGGCCTGTCACAGACATATCGGTATCTATCAGTATCGGCGTATATATTGTCCGATATGAAAACTTTTTTACAGAACATATAATTCATTATGTAGTTCTTTATTTAAATGGTCAGCAATTGACTGATACTCAACATACAGTACTGATGTTTATTTTTCTATTTATTTTATTTTACTTTTATTTATTTTCTGTGTCCACTTCTAAAATTGTTTGACAATGTATTTGTATGTATAATGTATAATAATGTTAAATATTCTTTGATAAGAAAACAGCCTTCTGAGTACCTTTGTGTCATCAATATATTGGTGTACAGTAGAGTATTTGTGCAATATTCTGGTGGAGGGCTCCATGCAATATTTTGGTGTGTATGCTACCGATGTGTTATGTCTCCTGTGTTCTCTTCAATGCCCAAGGCAAATTTCTCCTACAGGAGACAATAAAGTCTAATCTAATATCAGTGCAAAATCGGTGCACAATCCACATATAAAAAAAATCTATTTTCATCCAGCTCAAAAATTCACTATATCAGCTGTATTCCATATTCCATATTGGCAGTCTGTGAAGTTTTACCCTCTAAAACTGGAATCTGCCTCAAAAAACCCATATGGGTCGGACTCTAGTCATATGTGAGGGGAGGGTACGGTATTGCACATTGCATTGCATTGTCGGGTCTTGAAAATCAGACCCACACAGGACTCTGCTGCACATTACCTTCATCTGTGCTCGGTGTGACACTGATGCGCAGTCTGAAATGCAGCTCCTCTCCACAGGATTCTCCCGCAGGTGTCGGAATGCAGGATCCCTGCTCGAAGGTGACTCCTGCTGGTAAAGTCAGGCTCAGCTCACCTCTGGGAGTCCGGACCCGGAGAGAAGAATCTCCGCCTGTCACGACCACATCTGCAGGACTTCTGGCCACGTCTTTCCTGGAGAGCAGATGTGAGCAGACGCTTTACACACACAGGTTTAAAGGAACATAGAGGAAAAGCGTTTTATGTGTTTCCTTGCCAAGAGTTAGATAAGAAGATCAGTACCTCTCATGTACAGGATACAATTAGCTTAGCTTAGCATAAAGGCTGGAAACACTCACTGTAAGTCACTGCTCCTGGGTAAGACAAAGTCCCACACATAACCCATGCAAAACCACAATATGTCGTTTTTACACTTTCATTATTGTACGGATTATACAAATGAAATATAACATGTTAATATGTGAGCTTTATATTCTTTTAACACTTCAGAAAACATCATGTTTAGCCTAGAGATCTCAGTGTTAGTGTTACAGTATTATGACCTCTCAACTGAGGAGGCTCGATCATTTCATCATCGTCTGTTTTTGATACTTAATGTATAATAAGTGAACAACAAGCCAATATCCCAAAGACTTGGCGACATCTCATCATACACATATGGATTCAGGAGGATCTGTAATTCGTCACGGTCTCAGTACAGTGATTAATGAGTCAGCCTAAAGTGCAGAACATAGTCTGTATATACATAATATGATAATATATCATTAGTAAATATATATTTAAATACAGTCTCTGGTGCTGCTGAACAAAACCTCTTGTTTTCTCTGTCAGGTACTCTGGGTGGAGAGATCCTAAAAATAAGAGTCCAATGACTGCAGAACTGGGCCTACTAAAGCAAAGAACTAGTACAAATACGACTACTACAATCATAATAGCACCGGCTCTACCTCCTGCTGGGTGCTGCTGTCTCAGCAAAAAAAAATACTGAATAATGACTGAGCTTATGAAGACCACCAGCTGAGAGAAGAGCTGTTTTAACTGAAAACAAACTGGATGCATGTTTATATAGGGCTGTACTTAAAAAAAAAAAAAAAGAATTAAATTGTTTGCATTGGAAACACTGATCGTGTACAGTCCTATTTTGTGTGGTTTGTGGCTTTTATTTAATCTCCTTTTGTGAGAAATGTTTTAATTTATCACTCCTAGTCTTCACTTAACTTTCAGCACTACATGTACAAAATGTAGTGATACTATGATTTCTGGTGGAGTCAGTTCTCCACTGTAACCTCAGTGCTTTGGGAGAGAGGAGAGGACCAAGGCTGACTGGCTGTCAAATCTCATTAACCCCATCTAGTGATGCTGTAGGTGTACTACTACATCCACTGACTGAGAAGAAAAATCACTCTTATATATTATAAATGTATAGTCAATTAATTGGTAATAATAATATGAAAACATGCTTTTTTCATGTAGCACTTTAAGTTGCTTTAGCATTAAAGTGCTTTACACACAGAAAATATACTATTGTAGTATGAACTCGTAGGCCTAATGTATAAGAAATCGAATCTACGTGAATAAAACAATATCACACTATAAAAATACTCAATTACAAATAAAAGTCCTGCAATCAAAATTGTACTTAAGTAAAAATATAAAGGTATCAGCAACAAAGTGTAGGCCTACCTAATGGAT
Source organism: Heterobranchus longifilis (assembly GCA_028570985.1). Lineage (NCBI taxonomy): Eukaryota > Metazoa > Chordata > Actinopteri > Siluriformes > Clariidae > Heterobranchus > Heterobranchus longifilis. Next base: position 6,206 of record JAOVVB010207563.1, read on the forward strand.
CAAAAGTGTTATGCAGAATTGTCCCTGGTAGTGTTATAAGTATATTATAGGATCATTATCGTGCAGGTGTACTCACTGTAGTTTGTCAATGAGGAGGACATTTAACAATGCAGTTTAATAGGAATGCATTATAAATTGATCTAAAGTTTTGAATGTAAAGCCTTAATCTGAAAAGTAACTAACTATGGCTATCAAACACATATGGAGTAAAAAGCACACCAAAATGCAGGAGTAGAAGTATTAAGTACCATTCAATGGAAATATTAAATCCTCCAAGTTACTTTCCACCATTGATTATTACACATCGTGTAATTTGCTACTTTTCTCTAGTATTTATGATACAAATAAGCAGTAACCGAAGTCAAGCCCAGTTTGTATTTCTCATATAATCTCGGGGACTAAATGAAAAATATGATGAGGGTTGTTAAAATGAAGCTGAGGACACGTGCGTCCATCAGGTTAGCTCCAGCAGACCAGAGAAACACATTTTGTATTCAGTTACTACAGCAGGGGCGCGTGACTCTTTCTTTGTTATTGCTAACTAACTTACTGCAAAGTGGAAAGCACCACGAAACAGATAAACTCAACCCGTTAGCTATTGTGAGAGTTGTGGATATGCCAACGAACAGCTAACGTTAATAATCTCGGCGCTGTTGATAAAGTGCAACATCAGTTCACATGTATTGGGCTAACTAAGTTAGCTAATGCTTTTAGCTAGCCCAGCTGCTTACTTTCCAAGAAATAGAATAATGTTACCTAACTGTAACCGTTCAGCTCGCTACCTTTCTATCAACAATAATTACCCGACAATAAGCAGTCCACTCTGAAGCCTTTTCCTCAGCTCCAAGAAGACTCCAACTCCATGTGTTTTGGCTGACATCTCCAAGTCTGCTGTTCAGGCAGCGCAACACTCAGAAATAATAAAACAATAAATCATACACTAATCAAAGCTCAGTGCTGTTGGGGGACTCTGGATAGCAACATAAAATCCAAAGTAAGACAAACATAAAAGCAGATCATCTGATTGAGATAGCGTTAGTAGATTCCAGAGGTTGGTACTTGTCTGCAGCGTGCAGATACCGCCGGTGTCAAGTCCACCATAGTCAGAGAAGAACATCCGGTCACACATTTCAAAATAAAACCAAATGGTTAAACAATCCTTTTTCTGATAAAGTGACCTGATAAATGTTTATGTTTGAGCCTTTGCACTTGACTTCCATAATAGTTGTTTTTCTACTGTGTACATTTTAGAGGGTAAACATCAGTTTATGGTTTGATCTGGATGTTACTGTTATTAAAAAAAATATGTGTGCTATCTTCCTGTGATGCAGGGCCAGCCCTAGACTTCTGGGGGACCTAAGCAGCATCCCTATCTTTAAATACATTACAATAAATATAGTATTTGTTCCACTAACCCTATGAATGGCCCTTCTCAGGGACTTTTGCTTGATTTAAGTTTGATGCATATTTTGTGTTATGTTCTCATTGGAAACTGCTGAATCTCACCTGTTTTGTGTCTGAATGTAGAAACGATATGGCCAAAAAGATATGCTGCACAAGGCAACCATATGGTGAAGAACATACATCTATTACAGATAACTCATAATATTGTGCGAACTCTGTCCTTGTATTGGCTGATGAGCCAGCATTAAGAACCTGTAAATTATACATAACAATACTATTATTAATTTTATCAGCTGCACTGAGTCCATTCAAACGGGCTCCCCCAGATTTCCTCTCTTGGGGGCCCTTTGGTTGCCCCAGGGGCCCTAAGCAGCCGCTTAGTTCGCTTATGCATCGGCTAGCTCCGCTGTGATGGCAGGTATTTGCATTTTTATCTTGCAGTTTTTATCATATAAATGGAGATACAGCAACATTTGTGAAAAATAAGCACTACAGGTGTAGGCCTATTACATGAGAAGGGTATTCAAGACAGACCCCTCTTTGAATACCATGCTGACCTTTGTCTAATAAATTGTGTCCTTTCTACTCATAGCTTTAATTCCACACAGTGACCAAATATCTATCTGAGAAAATGTTTGTCTTTATTCATATTCGGGCACTGCTGTAAAACTCTAACCCATGGCTGGACTGTTAGGAGGGCCCCTGGCCAAATATTTGTTTTGGGGGCCCTATTATTTAGAAATATACACCATATGAGCACAACTGAAATAATAAATGTCAGACTGACTCAGGATGGCTCACAATTAGCCATCAATGCAGGACCTGCCTTAGTTGATATTATATTTTAGTGGTGCAAAACGCTGCAAATTAGCAAGTAGCCTATTTCAAATTAGCAACTGACATTCAGTGAACTTGAAAGAGTTTTGGGACCCAGGGAACCCACAAGTGACCAACACAAAATTAGTGAAAAGTACTTTGTTACAGGGTTTTTTTTCTTTTTATTTGTTGTTATTATTTTTGACCTAATGCATGCGTCTTCAGAGATTGGAGGCAAGAGCATGTGTTACAGCTGAACAGTTGAACCATTAAGTCAATTTAATAGTATAATACAAAACAATAACGTACTAAAGTATCGGGATGCTAATTGCTAAAATCAAAGTAGAATTTTTCAAATGTGAAAAATATGAACCTTTTATTTTGAAGGAAAAGCCCATCATTTCCGAGAGTCAGCTGTGTGCATGTGGGTAACGTGACGTGACGCCGCTGGGAGCGGAAGACGTCCATGCGGAAGCAGTTGGACGTACAGCTAATCTGCAGTGCAGTCTGGGAGCTGTCAATCGTCTCGCTTTGTATTTTTGGAAGCTACTGATGCGCTCATCACTGTTTATTTACACACTACGGGGCAGTACTAAAATGAATAAGAATATGTAGAATATAATGACCTATTGTCTGCTTACAAAGCCTTCTTGACAAAGGACCTGACTTTTATGAACGGGTGACATCGGAGACACCGGGCCCTGCATCTCTATCATTTAAACAACCTGCTACGGACGTTAGCTAGCTTGCTAGTCATATTATTGACGTTGTCAGCCGTTTCTCCTCAGCAAACCGGGCACATGATTGAATGACAGTTGCTGGCCTGTATGCTATAACGGTAAGCTTTTGTATCAACTTATTTTTTAACGTTATAAAGTGATATGTACATTAGCGGATATCACCTCACCGAGCTAGTGACAAGGTAGCTGTTAGCGTTCCTGTAACAGTTCCCCTCTCTCTCACACACAATATAACCGCAGTAACGCGTTTATTAATATTTTACAAATATTCCTTAGCTAAATGTGCGTTTATAATACATTTTGCTGTATGTATGTTCCACCACATAATGTTAACATATGTATACAACGGCTGCTGTGGTGTAGTTTGGACGACAGGTGCGTACCTGCTCTGCTACTGTTACTACAGTATGTTGTTGATAGTTTAACGCCATTATATTGTCAGCTCAGTGAGAGCAAACCTGCCAGCTGCCACAAGCTAGTCTCTTACGCACAACGTTACATTTCCCTGAATTTTCAACTACATGACTGCCTCAGTCACTCTGTTGTTGGATAAGTATACAGGCTACTTCTCAAACGCTCTGATAAACATGTCAGACTCCAGTTCTTTATCTATCTGCTATAAACACTTTTCACGGCAGACATTTGTACATGTCACAGCAGGAAAAGCACAGGTGTGATTAATAACATTAATTAGTATCTAGCTACAGTTTGCTTGATGGCTCACTGATATGGTTATCTGGGACACTTTGGGTTTCTACTAGAACATGTTTACGTACTTTATGTTAAAAAAACACGTTGTTTTTCTCATACTGTCTGCCTGAATATACCTGTATTCAGCTTTTCTGTGGGATTGACTGTTATGAAATATAGCGGCACTTCAGTATAGTCGTGACATCACCACCTTACCGAAGTCCTGACAGCTCATTCAAAGGAACAGTTTCTGAATACAAACTAGATTTTTCTGTGGATTGGGTGTTTTAATACTTTCACAATATTAATATAGCGCATACACCTGCTTTATAATACAAAAGACAAATCTCACTTTTTACAATATGGGGCCTTTAAATTGGTACAGTCATCAGTCATTAATGTTATTAGTTCCACCTTTACTGCTGTGACAAGTCAAATTTAAATGTATTCCCATACATTTAAAAGCCCATATAAAAGAGAAGTAAAGGTAACAGTATTTCTGTTTTTACTTGTAGCTTGTCAGCCTGGATAATACTGTGTAGCACTTAACAACATCCCCGCACACTAACAGAGCCTGTTTCATGGTGAGGCTGCTCGGACTGCCTTGTGATGTGAAATAGCAGTCAGACTCACTCAACCCTCTCCTGTTCACCAGCTGCAGAAATATGTTGCCTGGAGCGCCATTCTTTTAAATTAAATGTGCTCCTGAATGACTGTATTGTAGGAGTGGCAGCAGATGTATTGTGTGAAAGTTGATGACAACTCTTCTTCCTCTTTAAACTTTGCAGAGTTTTTTTTTTTGAGGTCATTCTATGATTCAGCACGTCTTTCGTATTTCTTCATTTCCAAACACGTAAAACAAAGATTGTAATGGCTGCTCATGTACAGTACATGACTGCCTATTAAAATGGCTCCTG
>JAOVVB010207573.1:0-10772 GCA_028570985.1 Heterobranchus longifilis
GTGTGTGTGTGTGTGTGTGTGTGTGTGTGTGTGTGTGTGTGTGTGTGTGTGTGTGTGTGTGTGTGTGTGTGTCCATTCTAATTTGTCCCCATGTTTCCAAACTAATACAGCCTACTGTTCAGACAAAAGATACAGGAATTACTATCGAACAAATAAAACAGAAGCATTTTTTCCTCTTGTTTATGCTACTCTATTATTCTCTCCATATTTCCTTCCCTGATTACTGCCTCTTTAGGAACAATGCTGCAATATTGATGAGGATTGGGGAAATACAGAAGCTTCACAAAAGGTTTAGCCAGGACAGGAGGCCCTACAACAACATGAGATGATAAAACATTGATCTCCTGCTGCTGCTTTTCTCCACTGATGAAACGTATTGTGGGATTTTAACTTAATGTTTTTGTGCCTCACATTGAGTGCAAAATATATAAATTTTAAACAGCAAAATATTTTTCTTTTGTCAAATTGTTTGCGTATATTCAATTAAGCATTACTGCGTGTGCAACTGAGCCAAAACAAAACAACAACCCAACAATTTAGTGAGCTTAAATACTGCTAGCTGTGTCCCTGTTTCCAGCCTTTGTGCTAAGCTAACCAGCTGCTGGCAGCGTATTTACAGTACAAATATGAGTGTGCTATCAGTCTTCTCATCTAACTCCAACTCTAATTGATTTCCCAAGATGTTGAATTATTTCTTCAATATGGAGCTGGAGCCAGGGAGCAATTACCTTAGCTTAGCATCAAGACTGGAGACACGGGTTAAAGTTAGTCTTTTTTACTCCAAAGTTAAACAACATGAGATACAACATATTGATTAGTGAGCTTTAACAAGACTACGTTGAAACCTAGTATGTGGCTTGACCCCAACTTATCAGTAAACAATAACATTTTCCACATCCAGCAGTTTCACCAGAAAGTAGCAGCTAAGCTAGCATTAGCATGAACAAGCTACATGGTGAGTAAACTAGCTCAGCATCAGCAAAACAGCCTTAATTAAATGAACCAAAATGTTGTGAAAGGCTCAATAAATGTCCCATTCAGTCAGAAATAACTGGTCCACTTTGCACTCCGTTTCTACAACGTGCCCCTCGTTATGCCTCTTAATTACTGATGGTGCAGCTCCATGTGCTCAACAGTGCAGTTGCACATTTCGCCACAAGAGGGCACTGCTAATGGTGTAATTTCAGTCAGTCAGTCACTCAGCAAGTCAGCGACAGACTTTCCCATTTATAGGGCTGGTCCCCCAGCTTTGCTGCGGTCCATCCAAACCCCACTGACTTCGAGACGAGTTAATCGGAAGTGAAAAAATGCTAACTCATTTCCTGGTTTTAGAACTCATACCTGCAGCACTCTATCATGAACTTTTTGTTAGTTAGTTTCTTCTTCACTGCCTGCACTGCTTTCCTGCTGCTCAGAGAGTTGTGAACATTTTTGATTGATTTGAGTCGGAACAACAAGGCATCAATGAGGAAATGGTTTTGACGTGGCTGCTCATGAACCCGACACATTATAAGATAATTATCTTATTATTCCCCGAATGAGTGATTCCACAAATGATAAGAACAGCTTTTGCCCCAGGCACATCACTAAAGTCACGTGTCTTGGAAAAGACACAGTTAGAGTCAGATAAATCCGCAAGCACGATATGTCTGGTGGTGATTGTCAGAATGCCAGAATTACAGCTTCAGACATCTCACACGGCTCCACGTGCTCTTGCTCTCCCACCTGCTATCCAGACCCAGCGGGCTTATTGTATCTGTAGTCTGGCCTATAGCCACACAATGTGCAGCGAAAGTAAGTGTACGGGAAAACCTCTGTCACTGCCCTGTTTAGAAACTGTTTACAGTGCTGTCACTTTGTCATTTATCACTTAACTCCTCTTTCTTGTGGATCTGGATTGCACCAATGGTGCGTGTTGTTTAGCCTACCCTCCAGACAGTAGGAGTCTAGATCCTCTCCAACAAACAATGGCAGGGTGGGTGGATCCCTGACCTTTTGTAAAAGATCAAGGTTCCTGATCACTGTCCTGTATCAGTTTCCCACCTGGTGTTGAATCTGACAAAGCCAGAACTGTTCAGCCCTCCAGCTATCTGCCCTGCAGTGGACCACCGCCCCCGTACAGCTCACTGTTGGCTCCTGTACACACAGGGGGGCAGGACTGGTTTACCACAGGCGTGGGCTGCTCAGCTTTCAAGGTCACTGACATCAGTCACATACCTCAGCTTTATCATCTACAGACCCATGGGGCCCGTGCTCCACTCATGTTGGAAGGAATTCTATTCATTACACTATATGTGTTCCCATTCAGAAGTCGAGACTCACGAGACAAGCCGGCAAATACTTTGATATCAATGTAAATGCCTCGAAAGATGAAAGCAAGTTCCTCAAATGTCAGATAATGTGGATAATATAGATAATGGAGACTTCCTGAAGTACCTCATTAATGTCAATCTATAGTAGTGATTCCTGGCTGAATCCCAATATCCTCATTTTACCCCATCATTCCACACCTTGCACCTGCACAGTTTGCACTGGTTGTTATGATTGAGCTGTTAAATGAAGCCCGATGAGAAATAATGTTGTCCGTGTTCAGATGATTTACAGCTTTAGCTCAGGCGATATAACATGACAGCTTGCTGTTAGCAAGCTAGGCTAATTAGCTCCCATTTGTGAAGGCTAGTTGGCCGAGTTTCCATGCTTTGACTTGAATTCAAACTTAATAGCACAAAGGATCCGCTAACCTTTTGGTAAAGGGACAGGCGCTAGGTATTGTTTAAAAAATTATGATACCAGTACCAATACAAGTACCCTTAAAGTGATCTGTAAAGTATCTGAATTGCCAACTGTGTGAAATACGCCGTGCTTGACTTCACCACATCACATACTGTATGGGCTGTAGCTGCTGCAGTAGTATCGCATGCCGCATTAAATCGAAGAATGTTTGCAGAGATAGCCTGTGAGCAAAACCATACCAGTTTTTTTTTTTCTAGATCTGGGTCACAAAAAGGATGGAATGCAGGTATCGTTTGATTTGGAGAAGTTTCAATACTACTTGGTACTGGGTTATTTCGGTCAATACTTTAAATGTATTGATTAATGATACCCAGCGCTATTAACGGCTAACACTGTGTCAGCATTCTTAAGGCTCATTTGTGGTCCCTTTACGTACGAAAATTTATAAATTTCAAACAATGTCAGCATTCTTTACATCGGCGATAGTTGTTAAGCAAAACATCCACCAGATGGCAAAAGAGTCCGAAATGTTTCTGACAACAACAAACAGGATAGTGGAGGAAGTCGTAATAATGCAACTTTTTAAGAAAGAGGGAAACCGGAGGCAACGTTGTAGACAACGGTGGTCTGTGAGCCCATTAAATACATCGATATAAAAAACATTTCTATATCTATTTTTGAAAAATGTCTTCCTCATGATCTACGGCCGTGTCTCTACACTGTCTCGTGCTACACTGCCCCCACGATTTCTAGTGGTACTGCTCTGTTAAGTCTGTATCCATAAGCTTTTAGAGAACATGCAGAAATACGGACGGAATGAACGCAGAATACGGACGGACCCTTCTGTCCGTACTCTGCATTCATTTCATCCGTCCGTATGCGTATCTAAGGTTGAACATAAATGAACCTTTAAGCTACACAGGGCTATGGTGTAGCACACCACAGGTTGACAGCCAGGGTTGGAAGTTAGCAGCACCAGCCACCAGCAAAATGCTGCTAAAATATGCACATGGCTGCTAGATTTGATTCACTCACCAGCCAAAGAGCAATTGTAATCTATCGAGTGGCTGGTAGATGTTGGAATCCACCAGCCACAATGACAGGTGGACAAATAAAGTTAATTTCCCACCCTGTTGACAGCTCATCTCCTAGTAATGTCTGCTCTAAAATATCAGTCAAAAGCTGCCATGGTGAACACTCAAGGCTCACAGCAGACGTTTCCACAAATGTGTCCAAAAACGATTTTATCCTTCTTTTGAAAAATGGAAAAACATGCTGTAAATAACTGCTACTAATAACTTGATCTACACTGATCCAAACTTTTTTTAAAGGAGAGGTTTAACAACATCACTTCTCGGTGCAGCAGTAAAGACACTAATGCATACAGAGTGATTTACAACTACCAATGCACATATCACAAACACCATCTTTATAAAAAAATGAAAAAAAACATCTATGAGGGGCAACACCTCTTAGTCTCTGCCACTCATTAGAAACAGTGGCACAGGAAAACTAGAGATTATTGTGGAGAACCCTCCACAATACTGTCTCTATTTCAGGAGATCATAAAGTAGCAAACAAGAGCAGACAGTGTGACAAGCCAAAAGCTAACAGCAGCCAGTAGCCATGGATGGAATGAAGAGTAGAGAAGAGGACGAGAGAATAATTTTTTCTCCATGGCTCCTCTTTTCTGGCAAACCTGACCATCCTCCTGTGGAAAAAGAGTTGTGAAACTGCCGCAGAGTTGGCACAACGGTGAGCTTTATACAGATTCAGGCCAACCTTGACTTATCAGGGGTGGGTACCCTCTTTGCGTTGAAAGGACTGTAGGTGTGCATTCACGATTTATGTGTTAAATTGCATGCTGATATTTCGGTATTATTCCAGGATGCTATGGTTACTGTTGTAACTCATCATCCAGCCAGGCTTTGCTAAGAGATTTTTGAAGAAGTCAGATTGTCCCAGTCCCGCGAGCCCCTGTGTGATCAGGATCCTCATCAGGAGTTTATATAAGTTGAGGACTCGTCGTAGCTCATTGTCTAGTTATATTATGTGCTGCATTCTTTGCCGTTAACCAACAGTTCCTGAGTGTTTTCAGCCTCTCAGTTGTTTTAGTTTTCTGCCACTTCAGTTTTTGTATTGAGAGTGCTCAGTTTCTTTTGTACTTTGTTGAGAATTCTTCAGTGAAGTATTTCCACGAATGCCTATACACTAGAAAACTTTGAAAATACTTTTAAAAGACTAAAGTCTGACACCCTCTCACATGTGAGTTTTTAGTCATGGACTATAAGATTTGCATTTTAAGAAAGATGACAAAACAACACATAACAGAAACACAAGATAAAAGACGTCATATATCGACAGTATTCTTGTCAATTCTGCATCAATATAATCCATAAAGAAACTGTATTTGTGTGCAAACTTTACATTTTGTCACCTCAACTGACTACCAGCCTCCATTGTAGGTGCGCTATTTTAGTGGGAGAAGACCACAGGAAATGAGAGGCAAACCGTTTAAAAAAAATTACGATTTCTGACTAAAATAAGTTCTGGTTGGTGGATTAGATGGACGCCGAATTAAACATTAGGCTTGTTCGAGATGAACTGTGCCTTGCCTGCAAAGTGCAGGCAGGAGCAGCAGGAGATGGTGGCAAAAAGCTGCAGTCAAGTCGGACAGTTTACAGCTGTTTCCAGCAGCCTTCAGTCTGTATCTTTACAAGAAATCACAAACACTTGCATCCTGTTAGATCCGATAAAGTAAAATGTTATCAGACCCATGCTCTGACTACTGAACATCACCGTCAGCCACACAACATGTGTTCTGTTAACTGAATAATCCATCAAACCAGACAAATTAAATCAAAATCTTTCCAATTCAACAAACCATTTTGTTGAGTCCACATCTAAACCAATGAGCTGTTCGATCAGCTGAGAGCCAGACGCTTCCCATCATGCCCTGGGTCTTGCAGTCGGTGGAGAGCGGCTGCAGCGCCTGGCTCTAATGCTGCAGCCGCCTTGATCTCGTGAGGTTATCGCTGCCTACGTGTGCATGACGTCAGAGCAAGTCGAAATCAAGTCGGACAGAAATCTAACCGTCATGCATTGTGCACCGATCGCCAGTGATCGATTCTGCGCAGGCCTGGCTCATCTGGAACGAGCCTAATGACTTTTGTTAATTTCACGCCTCCCTGGAGTCCCCTCCATGTTTACTGTCTTCCCGGTTTGCTGCTTGTTTGTTGTTGTTTTGCTGGAGAGAGCACATATTGTTGATATTGTTGACAATGTCACGTCATAAAACTAATTTGGCATTATTAATAATTGTTTGATTTTATGGGAACTTCAAGATGGGAAAAAGACAGACTTAAGACGGAGTTTTATGACGATTACACCAAACGATCAAGAACACAGGAGTACTCTCTAAAACTCTCATGATTTAAGTCCGATATTGGACATTTGTCTGCAACAGTGAAATCGTTTCTAAAAGTTGTTTGGTCTGAGGCCGGCATAACATGATATGATTCATGATGTTGCCCTGATAGGACCAGGATTGCCCTGCTGGAACCATCCGGCCTGACTGTAAATGTTGGGTTTGTCTTTCCTTTTGCAGTTGATCCAGGAAGGCAGTCAAATGAAGTTGCAGGAAAACTAGCACCGGGTCAGCTCTTGTGTATCACAGATTTAGCTTTAACAGATGAAAATTACCCTGCTGATCTCTTCTTTCTGGAATTTATTTATTATTATTTTAGAACAATAGAACAATGACAGTCCTACCGATAATACCTTTTTGTAGAGGAAAGGCCAAGACCTTTCTGCGCAGGAGAATATTAACAGCGAGAGAGGGGGGAAAAAAAGGAAAATGAAAGGTGATAGAAGAGATTCTTTGGAAAGGAGATGCATTTCACTGGAATGGCTGTTTTGTTTGGATTGAGAGAAAGGAGAAGCAGAGATGACGCACAAAATTACAGGTCTCAGATCTGAATCCAACACAACACAGGTTTTGTTTAAATAAATCACAGCAAAAAGGTAAATCAGGCAGGTCTCTAGACAAACACTTGAATTCTTAACATCACATGCTGGAATCAATCAAGTCCAGCCGAGAATCTGTGGTCAGTGCTGCAATGTATGAGACTAACCTTTTCAACATTTTGCACCTTTATAATAGGTGCTACGCTGCAGCAGACTAAACATACAGCGGCAGACTTCCAATTTGGAGGGAAAACATCTAATATCCAATCCATCCTGGTAGTTTTTTTATAGTGTACTTCACTTAAACATTTTTATTTCAAACAAATTCATGAACCTCTTACGTTAGCTTCCATCTCTGGAATTCAGAATTAATTTTCTAACTCTTGTTATCACCGACTGTAAGTAGACGCTACTTAAAAATGTTTGACAGACAAAGAAACAAATAGTATTATCTGGATGTATCACAAGCTTATATGATTGTTTTTGGACTAGATTTAAAAAATTATTTGCAAGACTTGAGTGTCATCGATCTTTTTGGAAGGAAGAAGATAAGAACATAATCCAAAATGATGAATTAATACTTTAATAGTATTAGTGTAGCATTGGGAGGATTATACTTTATCTAAGCACCCGCTTTGAATGTTATCACACGATTTAATGCGCTAACAACATGCTTATCATCCTGATACATATGGGTCAGTAGGAGCCGACTCCCCACACTAGAAAGTCCAGAAGGCTGTTATCAGTGTTTTGATTGGGGATGATGCCAACCCATTCAATGCAGACTGATAACAAGTTCAGTAGGTTTTGGTTTCACTTTAATTAAACATAAAAACATCTACATTTCATCTGTAGGGTTATACATCATCAACTGGCCTCTGCCGTTACTCGCCATAATAACCGTCAATACAGTAGGCTGTAAGCCCATTCAGTACGCTGATAACCGCCTACTAGCATGCCCCTACTGGCCCATATGTATCAGGATGATAAGCACTCATATCAGCGTAATCAATCGTGTGACAACATCAGAACCACCTGATCTGGATGTTGGCTTTTCCTGAATCGCTCTGACATTGACCAGTTTAGAAGTTTGAGAAAGAAAATATAAATCTACCTTAAGCAAATGTAACTTTTCATCCATCCACACGATCACTGCACTTCCAAACAATGTCTATACAATTACATACTATCAGCACAGCTCAAGTAATGCTGTAATCTTTAGTTGTAGAGTATAATTTTATTCACAAACGGGTCTCTTTTTAGCTATCATGCTCTCATAATACACCAGAGAACTATGCACAAAGTCTGCACAGTTTGTACACACTTCAGGTGTAAAAACACTGTGAGACGATACTTACGGATGTTACACAAATCAACTTTATGAGTATACTGGGGCTGTGTGAAACTGTTCAAGAATGCCCTCCCAGACAAATTCCGTAGCCTACAAATAAATCTTTTCCAACCACAGAACAAGCCCGGTGGCACAAAGAATATACACAGTGAGTGTGCTGTTTACATTGCAGTCGCTCGCTGGCTTCAATCATTTAGTGACAGTATATAAAATGTAGTGAGACACAAAGAGAGCTATACCATAAGTTAAGAGACTGGTGGTTTTGATGTTTTGTGATCATAATGAGAGAACCGTTTCCTCAAACGGAGCTTGGCTTAATTAGCAAAACATTCCATTTGTGTCTCCTTAATTAGGCCGGGAATAAGTTTGTGTTGCATGGCATGGTGCCCTGTTTGATGCAAGGGTGTGGCTGCCTCTTCATGTTTTTTATTACCTCACTGTTTGTGAGAATCTTTTATGTTTAAATTAGGCATATATGCATCATGTTGTGGTTCATCAGTGTGAGAAATGATGTGTTGGTGAAGTTAGGGATAACACATTTAAATTTGTATTTTATCGACAGCAGCTCAGTGAATAAGCTAACAGGTAGTTTGTTGTGCACGACTGGGAGAAGCAGAAAAACAATAGTTGTTTTCGGACCAGAGAAGCTTTTTCATAGTTCTAAGAACATACGTCTAAAAACCTCCCTTTTTTCTTTTTTTTTTTCTTTTTAAAATTTATTTCAGGTTTATTTAACAGGGACAATGCACATTAATAAAAGGATTAAGCTATAAACAGGAGATACAGAGTTAGTGTAATAAAAATCACGGTATACTAAAATGTTAATGGACATAAAAACAAAGACAACATTGCAGAGTTTAGCCAGACAGCAGCAAGCAAACAACAACTAAAATGAAGCTCAGCTAACGTATAACGACCTATCAGAGCACATGACAAATGTAGCACAAATAACATTGACATATTTGGTAGGATACAACACAAAAGCAGCATAGATAGACATAACATTGAAGGGCCTAGCATAAAAACAACATTGCAAGACACGGACATAACACAAAACCAACATTGCAGGACAGCAGTAAGCAACAGTTGAGCCTATCTAGACAATTAGCACAGCACGAGAAGCATAGACAGGCAGGGCAGCGCAGACAGTTTTAATGTTAACCTTTAAACAACTTAGGAATTAGTAAGAATTGTGTGCATGTTAACGTAGTCAATGATAACCCATGCTAATCTGTCTGCTGTTTCCTTCCACAGACCTTTGATAAGATCCTCATTGCCAACAGAGGAGAGATTGCTTGCAGGGTAAGACAGATATGTAAAGTAAAAAAGTAAATGACAAACTGTTGAACACACTCACACCACTGATGGTGGCGTGTAAAGAAAACATGTTTTTTCCAACATTTTTAACCACAAACTTTGCTTTGCTGCTTTTTTCCCTGTTTTTTTTTAATAGTGCATTTCCACCACAACACATAGCAACCAGTACCTATCAGTAATTGATATATGAATATAATAATTCACAGCGTTGTATTTGACATTGACCATAGAGTGAAGCATGAGTGTTAATGTTGTGTGTTTTTCCATCAGGTGATCAAGACGTGTCGCAAGATGGGCATCCAGACTGTAGCAGTTCACAGTGATGTAGATTCCAGTGCTGTGAGTTACCATCTGTTACACTGTTACAAATGAGGCTTGAATACCACTGTTGTGGCTAACATTTAATTTAAAAGTAACTTGTTACATTACAAGATCACTGCCATTTTAAAAAAAAGAAAAAAAACAAAAAAAAACAAAAAAAAAACAGCTTGTTACATTACAGCATTACTTACTGAGAAAAGTAACTCATTACAGTACTGTTGCGGAACAAAAATGTAAATTTAAACTTTTGAATGTATTGATTTGAATGTAACTCTGTTAGCTAATAACACATGGTTCCCAGTGATCCTTGAAATCCTTGAACATTTGTGAATTGGAGGGGGAAAACATCAAGGCCTTGAAAGTTTTTTGATATATATATTTTTAAATTAACTTTAGTAAATAGGCTCTGTTCACTGTCTGCATGTGTTGTTTCATGTTCCAGCCTGATAGTTCTCGTTATAAAAATTGTCAGTGTTGTAACTTAACCTTGATTCGTGTCTTAAACTATGCTGTTTTGGGTCCTTGAATTTGAGGGAATTGAGCCTTGAATATGTAGGAACCCTGATAACAGAATGACAGATGCTATATCCCCTTTACTGCTCCATTATGTTTGACTAAGTAAACATATATGATTCATCATGCATATACACATATAAGTCAACTGCAATGAAAAAGATGAAATATTAGAAGTGCATGAATGTAAATAGAAAGCGAGAGTACCTAACGGCAAATGTTTAGCCTTTAGCTGCTAACGATCTGTGCAGAGGCATATTAGCTGCAGCTGCCTCTATGAAAACAATAAAACATGGCTCGTATATCTTAGACTACACCATGTCTCAACATGCAGAGAGTTGACTCGGTCAATGTTTAGTTACTTAGTCCCCCCAGGAATCCGCAGAAAAAAATCCTAAAATCCGCAGCAGACTTTGGAAATTCCGTGATCTGAAAATTGAATTTTCTGATTTTTCACCAGTGATAGTGGGAGACCTACGTCATGCAGCCCAGCAGGACTGTTTTACACACATTTACTGTCTCCGTAAAAAAGATTGCTTCCTGAACAAATAACAACAGCAAGATAAGACTC
>JAOVVB010207594.1:0-10772 GCA_028570985.1 Heterobranchus longifilis
TGAAAGAACAGAGGGGTCCAGATTTGGCTTTTTGATTAGTGGCTGCACTATAGCGTGTTTAAACAAAGCTGGAACACCCTGAGCTAAGACAGGCATTTATCAACACATGTTTATAAGACATTATTCCATTTCATGAACTTAGAGTTTATGTTCTGTTATGAAGTGTTCGAGCAGTTATGTGTTTTTATAACTGGTTAAAGTTATGGAAGTTATAATGCGTTATGCATCCCAGAATTCAGATTCTTCTTTCAGTCACCATGTCATGAATGCTGAACTCATAATGCATTATATCCACCACTTATAATACTTTATAAAGCTTATTTTAAGCTGTCATGAGTGATTATAAACATTTATAACGAGTGTTTAAAGCCTTATAAATGCATTATAATGTCGTATTCATATATGTCTGTTTTAACACAGACTCACTTGCACTTTATATGTTTGTATTGTTGTGTGTTTGTTGTTGTTTTTTTTCTTCTGTAATATCTTGTTTTTAGTGTTACATGTTACTACGGATGAAAATTAGCAGCCTTGCTAACTCTGTCCCTCCCAAATAAACAAATAAAGTAAAGTTATAAATGTTGTTATAATGCTTTATAGACACTTCATATCAAGTGTCACCCACATGTTTATTCCTAACATTCAGTCTACTTTATTTCCCCGCAGACCCAAGAGGGACACACTTGTGGGAGTTTATCAGGGACATTCTGCTGAACCCAGAGCGAAACCCGGGTCTGATCAAGTGGGAGGATCGGACTGAGGGAGTCTTCCGGTTTCTTAAGTCCGAGGCGGTGGCACAGTTATGGGGCAAGAAGAAGAATAACAGCAGCATGACCTACGAGAAACTGAGCCGGGCAATGAGGTAGATAGACATGCGTACCATGTAGGCTGTTTCTGAGCTTTTTCCAAACTTTTCCCTCCGAGGGAGAGAAACTTCTGCAGGAATAAAGTTCCGGCACTTTCAGTACAGTCATGTGCACACAGGGGCTTTCTTTAGTTTGGAAAAAGTTTTTAAAATCTGTGATGAGGAAGAAATTTCACACTGCATTGTTCCTAATCCAGTTTACTTAAACAGTTTATAATGCACTTGCTACTAAAACACAAGAAATGTACTTATATCATTAAGAGTTACACATCTAAAACCAGTGAGCTCAACCCTTTAAAACACATATTTCCCCTCGCTGATTACCTACAGCAGAATGGGCTAATTTCTGAACTGCTACACATTTTCACTTTTCTCCCAAATGAACTGAAATGGCCTTCTCCTCACAACATCTTCCTGGCTGCTGCAATAGTCACAGCTTTACATTCAAATGAGCTAATCTAATGAGCTTAATTTCATTGTCGTGCAAACCACTGGGAAGTACAAATGTGCCCGCAGGTATTGTCACTGTGACCACAAAGCTGATTTTCTGTTTGCTGTGGTGCAGCAGAAGGATTTGCAGCTTGATGGCATCACCAAACAGATTGATGCTCTCTGTTATGAATAACAAAAGCAGAGGAATAACAACCAAACAAACTTAGTTTCCTCTCATTTGAGTTCATGTGGTTGAACTGAGAGGAAATGTGAAACATATTTTGAAAGAAAAGATGTTTTGCCAAACAACAGAGGCACTGAGGCAACTTGTAACTCTATTGACAAAGTTTCCTATCATCAGTTTCATGATGACATTGAAAAAAATATATAATCCAATATGCCTGCTTTAAAAAAAAGCATAATACCAGTAATCAGATGACTCATGGAGGGAAACACAAATTATGTTTGTTGTGGTGGAAGCCAAAAAGGCAAAACTCTATATTTTTGTCCACGAATCCCATGAAAAAAACAAAACCAGTTCGTCCTTTCAGTCCACTGAAGACACATCTTTAAAATGGGTGTACTTTTTTAAAAACTTTTTTTAAGGTTGAGAAAAGGACTTAAACAGCTGTGGTTTGTGAATTGTCCATTTGTTAGGGACTGTTTTTGGATTTGGTGTGCAAGTTTTACCAACATACATGTGGGATCGACTCAGAATAAAATCCATATCGATCGTAATTAAAGGATCATGTCACCCAAGCACAACTGTTTCTCATTGATGTGTTTTTCTTTCTTTTTTTTTAATGACACTGAGGAATAAGTTATATCAGGATTTGGATACACACACGCACGCACGCACACACACACACACACACCGTAGGATCATTTCATTGGTGGTTTTGGTCTTTTCGTGGGATTTGTTAATAATCAAAAACTAGAATATCAGCAGACTTACAGATGACTTACTTCTGTTCATATCACACTGTAAATACTTGTAATTCATCTGATTCAGATTTATTAGACATAAAAGTTCTATAAGAGAAAATAACCACAAGTAATTAAATTGATACTGCATTACATTACAAAGTATCACACTGCATTAATAGTATTTATGATTTAAAACATGTTTTCAATGATCTGTGGTCCTCTGTTACAGATATTACTACAAAAGAGAAATCCTGGAGCGAGTAGACGGACGGAGACTGGTTTACAAGTTTGGAAGAAATGCGAGAGGATGGAGGGAGTCAGACAAGTGACAATTTCATTAATTTATGTTTTCTTTCATGTTGTATGAAAATGTGAAGTTTCATTGACTGTTTGTTTGATAACGATATGTTTGGACTGTTTACACATTGTTGTGTGTCCTTTCTTTAAATTAATCATGTTGTTGTGACACTGCACTGAGATGTTCTTTACTGTGCCTTATTAAAAAATATATATATTGTGCCAGCATGACAGCAGTCAAACCTCACACATGTGTGTTTACATAAGATCTCACTGCAGGAATCACAAACTGCTGACATAAAACATTGTGAATCCTATTTTTCTTACATTTTTTCAGATAGTCCCAAAGGAGCACGTGTTAATGTCATTCGAAACACGTGGCAAACACATGTATGTTTTGACACTGATAGTGTGACGTGTCCTTTGGGAGGGATGCTTGATCACTGCAGAAACAACTAAATTAATTAATAATACAATGACATTCCATAAAGCGCAATGCAGCAATGAATGAAGTACAAGAATACTATATTTACATCAATATAACAGAATGTTTTGTCTTATTTGGTTTATTTCATAAGTTGCACTCAATGAGCTGTAAAGAAAGTGTGTACGTGTTTGTTGATGTTTGATACAAATAAAGTCATTTTTCAGGATTGCATGTGTACAGTTTGAGCCTCATGCAGCAACATTCACTTTAACGTATCTTGTATCTCCCACTTGATCTGAATTGTTTATTAGCATAGGCAAAGCCCCCTAAACGTTATATAAGGGCAGGTGTTGTGCCGTGTGCAAATACTCTGTCACATGTCCAAGAGTTGGACAGATGCCACAAAAAAGAAGAAGAACTTCAGCAGCAGTGAAATCGATGTGCTGTTAAATAAACTTAAACAAAGTAAACATGATTTTCCATTAAAAGCCCAACTAAAACATATAATAATCTGACTTATAAATATTATAAATATATAATGTTTTAGTTCCTCAAATGTAAAATGTTTCCTTGTGTTGGTTGGTGACATTTCCTTATCTTGGTGAAAGTGCTCCCGACCACTCGTTAAAGTTTCTCTTAAAGGCATAATATGTAACAATTTTCGACTTGTGTTTGTAAATGTAGAAACGTTGAAAATACATTATAGACGATACAGGCTGCCTTCTATCACCTTGCACACCATTTAAAAGACATCTCATTTAAGAGATATACTCCGCCCTCGCCGCTCGTCATCACTTCTCGTGGATTGTCCCCCGGCTGTTGCAAAAACACCGCAGCCACTCAGTCTGCTGAGAGGCCGTGAGCGGCGGAGACGACATGGGACTGCGAGGGGTGCACGCTCTGTTATTGGCTGGGAGCTACACCCCCACATGGAGATCACAGTCTGTTTGGCCACACCCACAAACGTCCCACACACACGTAAATAAGAAAATACAGGCAGAGGACAGGGTCTCTGCAGATAGACACACCATCATACACTTCTAGTGGCTCATAAGTGAAGATTTTGTATTCGTCTATACATTGGAAATCGGATAAAGTTACATTTTATGCCTTTCACTAAGAGAAGACGCAAAATAAGAACCCAGAAATCAAAATAAGAACAAATCGTGGATATAAACAAAATAAGAGGACATTTGTTTGTATATCACCTCCTGCATGAGAGAGGACAATTCCTGCCACTTTTAATTGGTATGCGTCAAATAAATATTATTCTGATCAGTCACACCAATCAGTATTTTGAGTTCAATCTACCACCCAAATTGCAGCTATTCTTGCCAAGACTTGATCAATATCCTTCACAAAGTGTGACTTATAGATCCACAGCTGGACTGTCAGCCTCATTTTCACTGAATCTGTTACAAGCTTGACTTTGAAAAGCTGTGCACTCAGAGAGATAGTGCAGGTCATTTCTGTTTTATCGTGACAGTGTGAAATGCCACACAGTTAATTGTTCGCCAGCGCGTGCCACAGCTGCCATCCAGATAAAAGCAGAGTCAATATAAGACTCCATTCTTTTTGCCTGTGTTCACAAGCAAATTTGGTCTAATCTTCACTCTGATTTATCTGACTTCTAACCCTTCTTTACATAGCGGGACATTGATTGACACCATGTTCGGTTATTATCTTTCCTGGCGGCTTCAAAATGTGCCCACTGCACCACACTGCTGCATCCTCTTCTTTTTCAGTTTTGTCGCTCTGCTCTCACACACATCAGTGTCACTCACTAACCAACACTGTCATGATGCGAGCTGCAGGAAATTACACCACATGTCACAAGAAGTAGACGTCGATCTTCGAGTGTCAGGCCTGATGGAGTTTCTGAACGATTAACATCAGGAAACCATCTCTGATTACAAGAGTTTACTATAAATTTGTTTTGAGACCAGAAACTAGCGACTGCTCCTGATGGGATTGAGATAATAGCAACTGATTGCCATATTGTTATATTACTGTACGTGAAACAAGCAAGCAGTGCAATTCAAATTGAAGTGCATATCCATCATGTGTAGATCCTGTGTTGTATAAGATCGCAGCTTCTCTGGAGCAGTACTTATTGTTGCTTTTAATTTCAATTGTACATCAATTTAAACATAGTTAAAATAAAAGTTATGACCATCAGCTGCACAAGTTTCAAACTCATAAATAATGACAGGAATTAGAAAATTGTGTTTGTGTGTTGCCTGAAGCAACGTGTAACCGCTAAGCAGCCACAAACAAATGAGGTAAAGCGTTATGTCAGAATGAGAATCAGAATAATTTATTGCCAAGTAGATTTATCGTACAAGAAACAACACAAACAAAATATACACAAAACAAAAATACAACCAAAAAAAAAACAAGAAAACCAAAAATATGTGTGAATAACTCCAAAATATAAATAATAAATAATATTACAGTAGGAATATGTAAACAGTACGTTCTGATATATACAGGGAATATTGACAGGGTTGTGCAAGAGTTCTCAGTATAGACGCTATATGAGTGTGCTAGTAAACCGATAAATTATGTGTGCATTATCTACGCCTTACCTCAAATACTTCACTGTGGGGTATTTGTCTACCATATCATTAAGACTTCATATAGTGTACATGAATGTTAATGTAGCACAAAGAGATGAACATCTAATCATCAGAGGTGCAGACAGACGTCTGAAACGCGGCCTCAGTGTGACTTGCTGTCATGAAATGTGATGTGGGGACACATTTGATATGACTGAGTGAAGATAAGTAAACAGTTAGGCAAATAGTTTGGACTGATCTAAGCCCTGCAGCACAAAGCTTGATTTTCCTAACAGACCGCTGGCCTGTCAATGCAAACCCAGGCTTTACATACCCTCAGTGTGAGAGGATCCATGACGCCTACCCACATCTGATTCATATCAGATATCAACGGCCTTTAATATGCAACAATGGTATATGTGAGGAGGTTTGTGTGTGATTCACTGTTGCACATGACTTTAATGGTTGTTGAGAATCAACTACATGAAAGAAGATAATGCCATTTGGGAAAGCACCGTTAAACCAGCGCAACAAGTATTTATGACATTTTGTTGTCGGGCACTGATGGCACTTACAGACAAACATGCAATCAAACCGGTTGTAATAGATCTGGGAAGGAACAAAAAACCACAAATGCTGCCGAGAAGAGATATTTAATCCATGTGAGTCACTTCAGTGACAGTTTTGTTGCACACCAACTGTTAGTGCAGATGACTGTCTGGGAAGATGACAACACAATGTAGGAACAGGTAAAAATCTATTTGCCTCCCGCACTGTGCCTTTATCTCTTATTGTCAGAAAATTATTTTCAGATTTGAATGAGCCACGCAAAGGCTATTTTATTATTTAAAAGGGAGTGCATTAATTCAATCAGATAGATGCTGGAGGAAGAACAGGGAAGTGATGAAAGATAGGCTGAGCATGTGCATAAAGACAGCCAGCTGGGGTTTTGAGTGTGTGTCCCGTGCCCGCTCAGTGGGGCTATTGTGTTCTCTCAGCAGATACACAGCCCCGGCTTATCAGGCCGCCTTATCATTTTCTCTTCACACTCAAATGGACCTGTGAGGCATTCAGCCCAAACTGTGAGTTGGACAGATTAGAACTGCATCAATGATGCCGGCAGGGGGGAGGGGGGGTGGGGGGGTGCTGTGTCACAGTCCACCGCCCAGTTAGAAACAACACGCTGCTTTATGAAATTAGCAAAAGTTAACAATCAAACTTCGTCACCCTTCTGCATTTACATGAAGCAAAAAGCAGCCCTGGAGTCACTGTGCTTTCTCAAATAAATATGATAGTAACGTATAGGTTACAGCATTTTTGATGAGACACAAACACGAGGAAGTATTCATGACAATCTAAAGATGTCTCGTTATGAAGCCAATTTCCTGCTCAGATGTTTGGACTTTCCATTAATAATTGTTTCCCCATGCACATTTGACCATTGGCTCGGCCAATCATTTCCATGTTTGCAAACACAGTCACAAAAAAAAAAAAAAAATCACATGTAGGCTTAGGTTGTCACATATGCCTCTTTTATAAACAAATGTGCACTTTCAGCACATGTGGTTCTGTTATATGTGAAAAATTACATGTGCAAAGAAATTATGTTCCTCACATTTGACAAACCCACATGTGATTAAGATAAATTCTAAATTAGAAACATCACATTTATTTATTTATTTATTTTTTAAGTGAAAATATAGGTCATAAAGAGCAGTTGAACAGCTGTACCTAATAAAGTGGCCGGTGATAGCCTATAAGATGTTATGATCGACTTGCAACAATATGCAAAATAAGTTAAATAAAACATTAAGCAGTGAGACATGGGGCTGCAGTATTTGATAGTAATAGTAATTATGAGCAATAACTTATTTTCCACATACAATTTTCTGGAATACATTTTAATTTACAAGTTTTAAACTTTGTGCAGGAGTGTTTGACATCCTCCCCAGCAGAGGGCAGTAGATCAATAAATACTAGAGAGTTCAACCGGAAGGACCTCGCAGGACCCAAAAGAGTTACTTCTTTTTAGCCTGCTCATTTATGTCTAAATAAATCAATAATACATTGCATGTTCTAAATAAATAGATGAAAGGTCTTCGGTCATTTTGTAACAGGTTTTTGGAGTTGATAATTATTTTATGCTACCCTTCTCCCTCCCCGCTGATTTACCGTCAGGCATTTGGATGGGCACGCCTCACCGACTGAGGACGACAACATGGCGGCCTCCTTGCGTCTGGGTCGTCAAGGGATTTTATTTGGGCTTAAATTATCTCATTTTAATAAATGTTTATGGGCCACAAACCCGTGGCAGGAGCATGTCAGACACTTCTTTCGGTCACCATGGATCCTGGGTGAGTGTTGACAGTGTAATTTAAAGATAGCTGCTGTGCTTTTCTGTGCTAGCATCCGCTAGCATCCGCTGACATTTGCTAGCATCGTTCTCTACTTCCATTTGTCGTGTAACAATTAGGTTACTTCATTATCGATGTTCATAACATAATAATTAATAACAGTGTTGTTGAATGATGTGGGTTATATTTGACCTCAGATTACGGGAAAACGGGGTCCATAAATGATGGGAAATCTTTACATTGTGAAGGTGAATAACGTTACACAGTCACGGACAAATGCTTGTCAAGTCAATGCCCATAACAATGTTACAAACTTGGACTAAAGTCAACCGTGAATTGTTGAGAGGTTTTGACGAATTTGGGTGTTAGAAGAGGGGAAACGTAATTAAACTTCGTCGAGGAGTCAAATTACAATAGACTGTCACCAAACAGCAACATAACGGTGTTTGTGTGGGGTTCAAGTCTGTTAGCTTTGCTAGCAGCACCTTTTTGTAATATGAAAAAACTATAGGTCACTTGTGCCTTTATACGAGTAGCGTTAGCTTCAGGACACGGACACATTTTGCTTTTCTCAGACAGAAAGCCGTATTAGTCCAGGCTACAACACGTTATTTTAAATAGGCCTAACATTTTAATATTAGACTACGTTATATTAAGAGGTGTTTCTATTTTGTTTGTCCTCCCTGTTTATATCCACGAGGGAGGCAGACTATTAGAAACGCCTTTCAATATAATGCAGTCCAGTACAACACCACTACTATAGATATATTAACATATAATTTAATTAAAGCCTCTGACTGTGTAAACAAAATGAACATTATAGGCATCAAAGTAAACTTTATGACAGAACAGGTGTATTGGATTGTACTAAATTGTACAGGTGTACACTAGGTACAGGTAATAAAGTAATGAAGTGGGTGTACTGTAAATATGTAATTTACCACAGCTATAAGGTTCTGGAAAAGCTTGAAAAAAGCATCTTGAAAATGCTTGAAATGTACTTGAATTTTACTTTAGAAAATGTACAAGAACCTAGGGCTGCAAGATTACGGCCCAAACGATAATCATATTTATCATGATTATTCATTGATTTTTAGGGACAACATATTTTTATTGCACTTACACATTTTAATAAATAGAGGACTGCTTTCACTTCCATGCTATGCTACATTCCTGCTAATTAACAAATCTTTAGGGCTGGACTTGAATATTCGACTATTCAGATATTCATTGGTAGGTATTCGGTTTTCAATTTTGGGATTCAGATTTTTTTCTTTTTTTTTCTTCAATACCGTAGAATAACAGAATTAATGCCTTTTAATTAAACCGAAAACCATGTGTTGTTGCACCACCGCACACTTAGTTTGGTCAGTGCTTTATTTGAGTTTTCTATGAGCGGAGTACGCATTCTTAACGTTAATATCGCAGTCGATCATGTTCATTTAATTGTGGGAAGCCAAAATCATGATTACGATTAATTGTGCAGCTCTACAAGAACCCTGTATTTACTAATGCATGGGTCTCCCTGTATGGCACCTGTCAGTGTGGTGGCCCAAGATGAATTAACCCACCTGTGGTTTCTCACTCTTGCAAGAATTGGTTGCAAGAGTGGGCCCACATTATTTGCAAAGCCAAATACAATTTATTTAGAAAATACTGTATATGAGCAATGAGATATATAGCCTGCTATAAATGTCCAAAACTGAAAGGCCCTTTTCACAGCAGACATTTTGAGTTGTCATAGTAGGAAATCACAGGTGTTAGCATTAATGATTCTATTCACATGTCCCAGTCAGCCATGCCAGTGAGCCAACATGCACAATACCAGCACAGCTAAATAGAAGTCAGCCATTATTAATTTAATTATTTACACCAGTGTGTTTCCTATTTAACTGTGGCATTTCAAAATGTCTTCCATTTTAAAAGAAGGTCTATTGAATTCTATGGTTGACCACTATAATCATATCTAGAGTGCAATATAATTGAGGTGGATGATGTTGATGGGTTTCAAGACAGATCATTTAGTCATCCCACTGTTGTTGTCTGTGGTGTTGTTTATTTACACCAGGCTGTGTTTTATCACTGTATTACATAAAGTGTGTGAATGTCTGATCTGTGGAAATGGCTACTATCAGGTTTGGGAAGTAATAGACAATTCTACAAAAAAGTCTGAGAGACACCACAACATTATCAGCATTCACAGATCCAGAAATAATGTTGTAAATAGGTCCTAACACTATTTAAAAGTTTGTTACTTCAGTTTTACTGGGAGGACCAGTCAGGTACTGGCAGGTATACCAGAATTCACCACCAGTAATAGGAACAGGGACAAAGGTCAGTGCACAGGTAATTAGCCTACTAATAAGAGCTAGCCTATGTGAATGTTTAATGGGTTTTCTTTAAAATGTGGCATTTATTTCTGACTATTGGACTGATAATACTAATATAATAATAATATAACTTCAGTATATTTTTACTGCAGATAGTTTGACATATCATAGCAGACAAAGCACGAGGCTAATGTAACCTTAATCACATTAATTAATAATGGCTTCATTCCAAACTGTGCCAGTAAGCAAGCATGCACGGTCGCAGGGTTCATGGCACACCTAAATGGAATTCCATCATTCAAGTTATTAATTGTAATTGTACCTGTGTTTTTCTTGCTTTGGCATTTGGCAATTGTATTACTTACAGTACTTTATTACAGTACACACACACACACACACACACACACAGAGCGGAGTGATTCATGCTAAGCTTGAATGATATATACATTTTAACTGCTGTTTGACTCCACATTAAATGTAAATATATTTCTGAGAACAGAGTCAGATAGATCACACACACACACACACACACACACACACACACACACACACACACACACACACACACACACACACACACAC
>JAOVVB010207604.1:0-10772 GCA_028570985.1 Heterobranchus longifilis
ATGAGCGAATCGCCCATCGAAAACCACTATTAACACCTCAGTATTTAGATGAGCTCTGCAGGGAGCAGCATGCTCTATATGCATTTTACAGCGTTTCACCTCCCGGAGATTTCAAATCTGAAAAAAAAAAAAGTACGTCTCGTGCATTTTATCATATGTATGGCACCTGAGGGACCGCAAACTTTTATTTTGTATTTTTATTTTTTTTAATTTATCGTTATGGAGAGCCAATAATAAAATGCAAGTCTGACTCAAGATCAGATCTAATTATCAATGAACCGATGACATCTGTCAGTCATTGTTGCCCTTCTTTCTTCCCAATAATGAATGAAAGTTTCAAAATAAAACAAAAAAAGTCAAAATCCGAATGTTTTTTTTGTTTTTTTTTAAACAAAATGATAGAAAACGCAGCCATTATAGACGTTTATAAAAGTTACAATATGACTCAAAAACAGGCAAAAATAAATCTGACTTTTCAAATGAGACTCCGCACAAATAAAGAAAAACGACGTGTTATCTCACAGGGAGGGAAAGCCTATAGTCCCTCAGTCATATAGTAAATCAGCTGAAAAGAGACATCACTTCATGAATTTAATTTTCGCGTTCAATGGGGCGTTACAAACAGCAAGAGCAATAAAACTAACGTCCAATTAGCAGCCATCTATTCTCAGAGAGCAGTTATTTGTTTATCTGGGCAGATCTCAATACTGATCCGCTTGTAATCTTCTTATGGAAATTGACCGGTAGCAGAGAGAGGGAGAGAAAGAAGAAAAAAAAACACACAGGAGTAACCCGGAGTTGGGTAATGAGGGCCTCTGTGCAGCTAATTTCCTAATTAAGGAACGGGGGACCACCAGCACAGTCTGCTCTGATTCAGACTATAAGGGGCTCTCAGGGCGCGCGGCTGCAGGATCCCACTGTTGAATGTTGGGAAATATGTGGATGTCCTGATGGGAGGATATCTCCTGCATGCAACCAGCTCCATAGATAATTTAATGATTATTAAAAATGCATGAATTGTGCATGTAATTTTCCTCTCAAATCATCCATTTCCCAGGGGGGGAATCAATTGTCTTTTATTCGTTTTCGTTACAATAAAATATATATCGAATTATTAAAAGCAAAGATTTTGTTTCAATTTAAAATGTATGTTGACGCAGCACTACATGTGGTGGCTAAATCTGACTTCACAGAAAATAAAAGCTGTTTTTTTTGTTGAAGGAAAGGTCTAATTCTGGCCTTTGGGCCTGGAAAATAAAACAAAAAATGGAAGTTATTTGCAAAGAGCTTTAGGGGAATTAAAATCTATTCAGGTCGACACAAAACCACATTAATCCCACCTTTGAAAACTCTGCATGTCCGCATCCTTTGCTCGGCTGTCAATAGAGCTTTATGGTCAGACAATTTGAATTAATGACGGACAAAATGCGCTCAACTTTAATATTATACGACAAGACACAGACGCTGCATGTCTGCCATTCAGCTGCAAATAAGTAACTGATAATAGCTGGTAATTTATTGCCTTTTTATTGCCTTTTTATCGCCATAGCCTGCGTTTACAAGTTTTTTTGTTTTCATCTTATTTTTGACAATTCCCAAATAGGACAGAGATTTTTTATTTATTTTTTTATAATCGAAAGTCGCATCTCACACCCACAATAAACAACATTATTTTTACGTGTCCATTTAAACCCCACGACCTCCAGAATCAATAACTTTTTTTGTTTCAGCCCAGTGACTGCGGACAAGGCCTTTGAGAAACAGTAATTAACAAAGAATGGGTTTTCAATTACAGCCACAATGGAGACTGTCTCATTAAGATTTGCATGATTTTTGGACCAGGAATGCAAATGAAGATGCAATTTACGCACGGTCTGCTGTTCCTATTGTGTCGGCGTGAATGGTTGCGTCCTCCCAGTTCAACACAGGTAAAATAATATTCACGGGTCATTTAAAGGAATAAAAGTGATGCTATTATCACCTCTTTATTCCACAAAGCAGGGCCAGTATTCCTGATGGTAATGTGACTTATTTGACCCAAAAATACTTAACAAAAACAGCTGAAAATGTTTAATGTCTGTGTGTAATGCAGAGTCATGGCTGAGGAAACATTTGTCAGATCATAGGTATTTTTTTGATACTGATATTAAACACTTTTTTTTTTTTTTTTACAAACACGCTTCAGTCATGCATGGTTCATTAATTTATACCAGGGAATTCTAACTAAAGATAAATGCAAAATGCAAATTTTGCAGGAAAAAAAAAGCATTTTTATTCCTGGATGCTGCTTTGAAAAATTCAGACATTAATATTATGAGGTAGCCTAGCAACAGGTATCATAAAACTTATATTACTATAGCATCTCAGAGGCTTTACATGGCAGATCTGCGACGAAAAAGAGCTTCACCTAAAGTCTTTTTTTTTGGTTTACTTTGAAACATTATCAAAATAAAAGACTTATTCTTATAAAATAATATAAAATGAGAATATTTTTGCACTCTGCAGCTGCATAAAGTCCTGTTTGATGGAAAACTTCTCACAACAACTTAAAATAACTGAAGAAAGATCTGAAGATTTATTTAATCTAGTTAATATGTACAATCATTTAATATTATACAAAAATATGTGCAAATTTGGTCCAGATGAAGAGTAGCCAAAACCTTGAAATTAATATTTGTTAAAGATGTTTTTTTTACTCTTATCTTCACCTCAGTGTGCAACTGTTTTCACTGAGTATTGTCCTCTTGTGATTAGTTTAACTGTGTATTTCCCTGCATCTCGACATCATTGCAAATGAGGGAAACGTCAGTGATTTTCACGTGTGAAATAAAGGTTTGAATGACTGAAAGAATGCACATGTTCACGCCAGTCAGGTCTGTGCTGTATGTGCACCAGGACAGAGAATAAACGAAGGCCAAAGAAATGTGATTTTCTTAAGCACTGCTCCGTGTCATCACTTTTCCTCGACTGTTCCAGCGCAGAGCGGCTGTGTACAGAGCTTAAGTCATCACCAGAGAGAATGGGACGGAGATGAAACGGGCAGATTATAAGTAAAAACTCACCCCACATGTTGGGACGGTCATCTCCTTATACTGTGGGCCCATCTGAGGCAGCGAAAGCGTCTAAGTTCAGTCATTAGGTGGAGGCACTGTCACTCAAACCTTCAAAAGAACCAAAACACACACTCAGAGGACAGATGCATCGATTTTCTTTTATTTTTTTTACGAGAGCTTTGGTGGAGTGTTGCAAGTCTGTCAGGAGGACTCGGGGGGCTAATGGAGAACGCTGCATTCTTGCCTCCACTGTCGCAGAGTAATTTGTGTTTTCATTGTGGCGGTTGAGGTGGTGGTGGTGGTGGGGGTAAAGAGTGGAGCAACAGAAGTGATACGTCCACCGCCACAGCTCTGTGGAATGTAACCGTCTTACTTATTGACCTCGGCTTGTAAAACAACATGCAACACACACACACCAAAAAAAAAAAAGCTCCTGTAGCTGCCTGCGAAGAATGCTTCAAACTTTCGCCTCTTTTTCTCCCCGGCAGGCCAAGCATGTCCTTCCTCATTATGTTCTTGTGTGAGCAAGGCCAAGGCTGCTGACACAGACCCAGTGTAATCTCTTTAACCCGCCACTGTCATGAGCAGACAAGGCGTGACCACCCAACACTCTGCTCCGTCTCACTTAGCCCAGGGAATAGTTTTTCACTTCATCACCTCGCCCCTCTTTGCGTTGCAGCCGCTTATCGTTCAGGGGATGCACATATTTCAAACATATTCGATCGAGTATGCTCGACACATAAGTGCACGCACACGGCCGGGGGGGTTAATCATTGTTACAAGACCACTTAATATAATCTTGTGCAGCATGCGTGCCGTTAAAATTCATATACTCACTGACCCTTGGAGTTCCCATAATTGACACAAGCATTTTTTTATTTTTTTTTTGCAGCGGTTATTGACTAATGAAGCTAAAAGCAAATGAAATGATATCACAGGAGAGGACATCGGCGGAAGCATTTTTAAATGAATACACAATCATTATTAGCTCCTTGAAGTCATTTCTTAGACAAAGACTCTTTACGTTTACTTAGCAGATTAGGAGGAAACACTCATATTAAAACATTTGGTATATGATGCGTTAAATGGAAAATAAAATACCAAATTACGGTGAATTATAAGCTCTTATCCATTGAAAGCTAATTTCAATTCAGTTTAAATTAAGCAGAAAATTCCAATAAATATGGTTTTGCTTCTGAGCCACTGGGCGAGGCTGGATTAAGCCATCCGGTGCGCAACATGATCACACTTCTGTGTTTGCTCAGGAACAAAGTCTGCTGCCTAAAACTTCCTCCTGCTGAAGCTCGGCTCACACTTGAACCTCTAATCTGCGCAATCTTCATTTATCCTACAGAGACGTCGTATTACATCTCATTCGCTGGTTTCAAGGGTTTTGCTATACGCAGTCTTTTTTTCAGAACGAGATGCACTCGGAATAATACCGAATGCTGCGCAACAAAAGAGAACGCAGTTTAAATTAGGCCTCTGGATGCTTTTTTTTTTTTTTTTTTTGCAACAGCATTAAAGTCATGATAGTGTGTCAGCAAGCAGATGCCTGCTGCCTGTGAATGGCATTATCAAGCACCTCTATATGATGATCATTTTAAATACTGTTATTGCCTGACTGGCTAATTACAGCGCTCATTATTTCCCATGTATCTTTTGAATCATTGCCATGTTCAGTTTTTCCAAAAACAATGGAAACTTTCTCCGTTTTTTGTTTGGAAGAAAGTGCTGAATCGTCACTTTTTGCTTTGCGCCATGCCCAAGCAAGCAGCCCTCTTTTGTTTTAGCCATAATTGAGATCCCACTAATCTAGCCTCTTTAAAAAAAAAAAAAAAAAAAAATGAAACAGCCTCTTTGTCAAGCCTTCATTAGTTTAAGATAATATTGTGAGAATGCACAATTAATTTGCAGTGTAACTTTAATTAATTAAATACACCCAATTTTGTAATATGATTAATGCCACCAAGTTGTTATCTGTATTCTCCTCCAAAATGAATATGTAACAGCGATACGGCGCCGAGCATTAATTGCAGAAATTGGGGCTTTTAAGAACCCAAAACTAGGTGAGGTAATTATAAGAGGTAATTTATTAAACCTTAAATAAAGAAACAAACAAGCATAAATTGATATATAAATCATGAGTGTGTAATCTGGCTGTGATTTGGGAGAAAATGACAAATCTTTGTTGCGTGCAGAGCACTTGATAAAGCAGATAGTGGTCATAAATTTAGTCCCAGTCAAGGTCTCATTAAAGGAGGCATAATTTAATTAAGAGTTAGCCATCGACCTCTAAATATATTAATTACCTTGAGCATGACGAGATGAGTGCGGTGATTATTGCGTATTTCATTAGAGTGAGTCTTCTGGGAGGAGAGCAAACTAAGGTGGGGAGCTGACTGTGTTGACAAGATAATGGATGGGGCCGCTCCGAGATGAATTTGGTCACCTTGCGTTGCGTTGAGAGGAGGAGGTGAGACAGAGGACAGCACATGTCCTCGACAGGGGGACGATGTCTCTGTTTACTGGGACTGAAAAGTGTTTGGAAAAAGGTTTGGCACACTTAGGTAAATTATTTTTACTGCATTAATCAATTATTATATCATCACTGTCAGGTGGAAAACATGCCCAAAATGGTTAAAATGAGAAAAAAAAGGCTAATTTGAAAATGCTTTATTGAGCAATTTAGCTCAGACAATATCAATCCTTTTAATACTTTTTATTGGTTGGATATCTGTAAAACCCACAGACAGATGTAAAGGGTGACCAATCGCATTGATTTATGAAAAAAATAAATAAAAAAATAAAAAAATATGGAGACACAAGGTTTCTGCCCGACAGCGACAATATGAGGAAAATGTGAATGAGAGCATGTTAGAAAATCAGTATAAAGAATCAACATTAGTAATTTGGTGTTCAGTGTGACAAACAAATCTCCAAATCAAATATCAGGAAATGACATGCTTTGTGACAGTCCAATATGAGAAATAAATATTTAAATTTCAAATAAGTTTCCATTTAAACTGTGTGTTTATCCCTAAGGTTTGTCTTATACCTCTCCTGTTGCTATAACCTTTGAATATGATGTACGAAAGAAAAACAATAAAAAAGGGAAAAAAAGGTGTGAAAGCATAAAAAGCATAAGAGTAAAAATCATTATTGTGCTTAATTCTTAATGTAACTGCTAAACTAAGAGCTGCCTCTCCGTATGTTGCCGTGCACTTATAATGCTTTACTTTTACATTTCGCTTGTATCAACTTTTCACTGCCACAGCTAACGAAGAAATGTGCCACCTATTTGTACACACACACACACACGCAGACGCACGCACACACACAGAGCAGAGGAGTGCAGAGGTGACGGCTCATTGCCCCATAGACTGATACGTCAATGAAACATACAAGATGTTTGCCGCTGCATTGGAGCGATTTCCAGCCTCGCTCCTCTCCTGGCTGACAGCAGCACAAAGAGCCGACGCTACTATTATCTGGAAGCAAGCTCTCATTCTTGCTTTCATCTTTCTCGTCACTTACACAAACATAGATGTACGTGCTTGTGCAAACACACGGAGCTCAGCATAAAGTCGCAGATGCATCCAGCGTGCATATCAGACTGATGGGACAAACCTTTTTAGGTATTGTAGGGGGGGGGGGGTTTAAACATTGTTAAAGTGTCAAAATGGTTGTCGACCGTGTGGCGTTGTTGTAAAAGAAGTGGAGCACGAGTTGAGATTTTCAGTATTTTTTTTGCAACAGGACAGAAGAGACATTGTGACATTTTTTTCATAGGTTAATATTCTCATCTGTTCTGTTATTTTTTTTTAAATTCTTCTGATCAGAAAGACCAACAGGTGACATGATGTTCAGAGTTGTTTCGATACCGATACCGGTATCAGAAATGCCTCCGATACTGTGTAAAATGCTGATATTGGTTATCGACGAGTATGCGAGTAATTTAACCCTGAAAATTTTTTTTTTTAAAGTAGTTTATTTATGTTCTTTTCCCCTTATGACTGACAAATAAAGTCTGATTGTATTCATTCTCTGTATGGCCTGTCAGAATCAGATTTATTGCCAAATAGTTTTCACACACGAGGAATTTATCTTGATGTAGTGGTGCAAAACAAACTGACAGAAAATAGAAGGTAAGAGAAAAAAAAACAAAGAAAAGCAAGACAAAACAAGTATCTATACAAAGTGAGAAAAATACCACAAAAGACATGTGGTATAAATAACTCTAATATATAAATAAATCTTACAATAAGGAATACGTAAACAGTGTGTTCTGTGTGAAGGAGAGCTGCATAGTTGAGAAAATATGTAAAACAATGACAGCAGTCATATCACATCCACACAGGGTTAGTAGTATATAGCTGTTAAAAAATATTCAGAAATATATATTTATTGTCTTTAACGCACTGGTATCGGATCGTTTATCGGCCGATACGCACGTTCAGGTTATGGGGAAGGAAAAAAAAAAAAAACGGTATCGGAACATCTCCAGTGGCGTGTGTTTAAAAAGAAATAATTTCCACAGGTAAAGTCTGTCAGTGTCTTAACAAATATATGCGCCAACAGAGACAGTACACACAACTCACAGAACACAAAGCTCCCTGAACGCCCCCTCCCTCTTCTCTCCTCTCCTCTCTTCACTGCTAACCTCCTCCCACTCTGGCCAGAAAATTGAGGACACTCACCAAGGTCTGACTGGTCCCAAGGCTGCTGCTGCTGCTGCTGCTCCCCGATCCCTCTGTTAGACACACCTTCAACAGCTGGCTGTCAGCAGGGCCAGGAGCAGGACCATGGACTGGAAGATAGCAGTGACATCCACAGCACCAGACTCCAACAACCACGGCCATTCAGACGGCGGCGGCGGCGCCACCACCACCACCACCACCATGGCAGCTCCCGGTGCTGCAGAGAAATATAAAGAGCGAGAGAGAGCCGGGCAGTCACTGGTGTGGTAGTGCACACTGCAGCTGAGCTCTCCCTGCTCTGGGACCCATCTCATTCAGCCAAGATTGCTTCATACAAAAGTTGACAATGCACCAGTGAAAGCCATTGTTGATATTCAACATTTTTTAAATAGCTGAGCAGAATAGACAACATGGCAGGCTGCAAAACTTGGCAAGGGAAACTGACCTGGAGCTTCCCGTTTGAAAGGGTTGCCACGCTGGGTGAGAGGAGAGAGGGCTATTGTGTTAAAAAAAAAAAGAAAAAAAAGAGAGAGACAGAGAGAGAGAGAGCTGGTGTGAAAGAGCTCAAAAAACAAAACATCTCCCATCCCGAGAGAGCAATGCTGGAAGAGGACAATCACCTCGCACGGTCACAAGCAGATACGCATTACCAAGAAAGGGCAGAACAATGAAATCAATGCAATCAGATCCATTTTTCTTAAAAAACAGGATATTATATTTCTGACTCTTGAACTGAACACTGAAGCCCCCCCAACCCTTACCGCGCACAACACTCTGGTAGAGTTGTTACAAAATAAACCTGAGAAAACGTGCGTCAGAGGCAACATTTAGACCCAAACAGCTAAATATTGCAAAAGTCAAAACTGTAATTCGCTCTCAGCGCATTGGCTCGGCTGACGTCCAGAGGAATGTCTACCAGAGGGCCATCTATTTCTCTAATGTTGCACAGATGAGGACGATACTGCCCGACGCCGTTAATGGTGTTGGGTTTCCGTCATTGTCAGGCTGACAAGCGTGCAGATTGATATGGATATTTAAGAAGCCTTTAAGCTTCCATATGTCAGAGTATCACAGTGCCGCTCGTGCCTCAGAAGCTATCAAAACATCTAGTGTGTGTGTGCGTGTGTGTGTGTGTGTGTCTGCCTGAGGCAGGTCTCAGTGTTGTGTTTCGCGCATCCTCGTGTCTCGCCCTCGCAGGGTGGGAGAGAGGGTCTGAGTGACTAATGTGGATTTTAAAACCCCTGAAGGAAACAGCTGCAATACCTGAGACCCTTCTCATCCCGCGAAACACAAATCCATCCGCTCATTTAGCAACGTAGCACAATACTGTAAACTCAAAGTAACTAAAAGTGCACTTAGCTACCTCATATTCAGAGGCTAAGCATAAACATCTTTTTTTTTTTTTTTAAACTTGCCTTCTGATTAATATACTGTTGTAATAAACCTACCAGCACAGCAACTAATGCAACAAATGGAATAAATGGACATTAAAAACTCAAAGGGATTCTGTATATAATAATAATATGCAATAGAAGAAAAGCTACTTTAATAAATTATAAGTCAAATTAAGGTAAATTATACTCCAAATGATTAATCAATTATTTCAATTGTTCAAGTTGTTCATGTTTTTTTTTATTGTTAGTTTTCTGCCAACCGACTCATCGATTAACTGTATATTTGTTGTCTTTTCTTACTCAATTTCCAAGTGTCCACATGTCCAATGCTGTATATAATAAACATAATATTAACAATTGCAAAATTCAACCCATTTTTTTCCCCTCAAACTATTTTTTTTCTTGTTTTCTGACCTTTTTAAAACTCAATTTGTAGACAAGTTTTGAAGCTATAGGGCGATATGGAGTTTGTCAAATAGTCACGATGTTTTTGACCAAATACCTCGATATCGATATTGCGATGACATTTTGTGGTGTTGACAAAGAGATTTTTGATAAATAATCATCAGTAATGTGGGGATAATGACTAAGTGGGTAAAGGCAAATAATAGAACAGCCTGATGAATTCAGAAAATGACATCACTTTACTGTAACGCAGGAAAAGACAACACTTATGTCATATTACAATTATTATGAGATCCAAAATCTAAGACGATATCTAGTATCAGATCACGATATCGATATAATATCGATATACTGATCGGCCCTAATTGAAGCGGTGACTCTTCCCTCTGCCACAAACTGAGCTTGCACATTTTATGAAGGTGACAAAATACAGATATGAACCATAAATATAAATATTTTAGGTTTCATATGCCATATGGGCTATGCATGAACAAATATGTTCATTTTCTTCGCCAAAAAGTTGCTCACAGACAAAAATTAGACCTCAGAAAACATTTCTGTCAGACCACTCATCAACAAACTGTTCTAATAATATGTCAACAACAACAACATGTTTTACAGTGAGCACAAACAGAAGTTATGCATCATTTTCTGTAGCTGACTTCTGAAACATGTCATGAGTTCAAATATAATAAATAAAATAGACAGTTAGGAAAAGTCATGAAGTATCACGCCAATAAAACAATAAGTATGTCTTTTGAGCTGTGAAAGAGGGCTCAAACAGAACATGAGGGTTAACTGAGCAATAATTTCAGAATTAATACTACTACAGTGTCATCCACTAATGTAGAGTGGAGGACTTCAGTCACAAAAACTCTGAGTCTTGTTCTGCAGTGTCCTCACTTGCTCAAAGGCTGATCTGTGTGGGTGTGTGGGTGTGTGTGTAAATGTGTGTGTGTGAGAAGAAGGCGCACAGAGAAATATGACCGGTTTGGCCCTTTGACATAGGCAGACTTGGAGTTGGAGATGTATAATTACACAGAGCACGGAGAAATTACAGCTCTGAGAAAGAAGGCAGGGCCCACATAATCTCATAGGTGTGTCAGTGCTTGGCTGCAGGACAGAGAGAGAGAGAGAGAGAGAGGGAGGGAGAGAGAGAGAGAGAGAAGAGAGAGAGAGAGCGAGAGAGAGAGAGAGAGAGAGACAGAGAGAGCGAGAGA
>JAOVVB010207615.1:0-10771 GCA_028570985.1 Heterobranchus longifilis
ACAATGGCTCTTAGCTTCTCTGCTGCTTCACACCAAACAAAGTTTAACTACGGCAACCTCGTAGGGCCAAAACTCAATTTCCCCCCTAGGGAGCACAGTAAATATCAGAGGAGGACAACACAGTGAGGATCTTTCAGACATCACCCAAATACTTTTGAACTTATCAACAGGTTTTGAAATAAAACAACAGGCTTTTGATTCTTTGTTATATCACCCTGAGACGAGTGAGCATCACAGAGCAGCAAACTGAGCTTTAATGCAGTTTCATTTTTGCATTTTTTCTCTTGCTATTACAGGACATTTGATTTTTCTTTGAAGGAAATTACTTTTGGCTGTTGTTTGCCTGTAGAAAAATGTTTTCACTTGATATTACTCTGGAAAACTGCAGATATAGCCATAAGAAATTAATAAATAAATTATTTATTTTTTATTTCATGTATTTAATAATTCATGTTGTTTTATAGGCAATGACTTATAGGCTTTGTTAGTTCCAGGTTCAATATGTGCAATAAGATAACTTCAATACGTTTTCAATAAACATTGAACCAGTCCGGCCCTCGACTTGTACCATTTTTTTAAATTTTGGCCCACTGTGTATTTGAGTTTGACACCCCTGGTTTAAATCAAATATGGGGCAGGTTTAAGACAATGACTGACAGAGGAGTGCCATGCTAGAAAGTAGTTACTGAATGTCCATCCAGCACAATGCACCAGGCTCATGAAACTGTCAAACTAGGCAGTGCTGATCAAATACGAATCAAGATTATATTACTGTATTGCCTATTTCTCGCAAAATTGCGGCAATTCTGCGCTAAAAGGTTTTAAAGTACCTTAATTGCCATCATGAGCTGTGTGTCATTGTGTGCCACTGTTGCAACTGCTGGCCATGTTGATAAGTGAGTTGTCTTATAATGTTGCAGTGTCATTGCCTCATGTCTCCCCACCCACTCTGCGAGACTGTCCTCCCTTGAAAAATGACCCCATAGGTCGATTGTACAAGCAGCAATTACGACCCATATTTACGGTTTACTGTTAGTCGGCGTCCTCTAGTGGCCGTAGTAATTATGGCGGGAGCAAAGGAGGAAGTCATGTAACGTTGGCTAGTAATAAGGTTGAGAAAGTCTGTTTATAACGGCAAGTTATTTTAACTTTAGGTAACAAACAGAATGTGTAATTACAAGTGAAGTAACATAACAAATGTACTGATTTTAACCCAAACCACAATCTTTAAGTAGTTTTGTTCCCTAACCAAACTGTGGCCGTTTCACCTCGTTGCCCACATG
Source organism: Heterobranchus longifilis (assembly GCA_028570985.1). Classification (NCBI taxonomy): domain Eukaryota; kingdom Metazoa; phylum Chordata; class Actinopteri; order Siluriformes; family Clariidae; genus Heterobranchus; species Heterobranchus longifilis. The sequence continues at coordinate 1,284 of JAOVVB010207615.1, forward strand.
TTTAAAGCCACGACTGTGAGGACAGAAGCTCTCATGTGGGCCGTATTAGAGGGTAGGAACAAACAACCTATGTGGTCATATGGTTTGAAGGACATGTTTTCTGTAGTGCTGTGTCACAGTCTGGCTCTTTTGAAAGACTTTCAGTTATCTTGAGATTTTAGTGTTCAGGTTTTGGGTTTTCTGTTGGTTTCTGTTTCTTGTTTTATTTTGTAGGTTCACTCCTCATGTGACATGTCTTGTTTTACTTCCTGTCTTTGTCTGTTTTACCTTCTTTTTCCACTGCACCTAGTTAATTAGTCCCTTGTGTATTTAGTCTGTTTTGTCCTATCCTTGAGTCCGTTAATTTCAGTGTCTTGACTGCACCCTGTAAGTTTATTCTCTATATTTAATATTTTGTACCCCTCTGTTTGGGTCCAGTTCCTGTTTTTTTTCAGAACGGCAACATGCTGAAACAATTTGTTTATGAACTAACAAGTCAATAGAGACAGAAAATTAATCAACAGCTAATTTAATACTTGATTAATTGTCTCAGCAACCTATTGAGCAAAAATGCCATCATCTCTGAATAAAACCTGCACTAAAATCCTTAAATGCATAGTAATGTTCAGACAGTTCTGCTGTAGGTTAGTATTGTTTCCACTGATTAAGGCCAACAGTAAGAGGTTTTCATACACCTCAGTGGGAGATGGGAATAATGGACATCTCATGCAGTGACCTCGCTGTGACAAACTCCCTCTGCTCCCGACCGATTGCCTAATTAATCGGCCTGGCTGCTGATAGCCCTGAATTAGTTTGCAAAACAAATGAGGACGGCTGCCGTGCCACTGAAACCTCTGCGGGGAAGGGCAGCGAAGGAGGGGCTGGCATGAATGAATAACAAGAGACCTATACTTCTCTAATGTTTGAGGAATAACTTAATATTTCTTTCTGTGTTTTATATTGAAGGTCATAGATGGTACAACAACTTTGTTGCATTGATATTTTAAAAGGACAGGGAGGCAGCAGGTGGAGTTTAGTGTTCCTGTCCTGCAGTTTGACACAGGTGGACATTAGGTTTTTCTGGAGGTTGAACCAGCAGCCCACACAGTCATTACAACCTTTTTTTTTTAAATACCTTTTTGCTTTATGCAACACAAGAGGTGTGTTACTGCTGCAAAATGCAAAAAGGGTAAAACATTAAAGGGATTTTCAGGTGCCACTTCATCAATGAAATAATGGGGGTAATTATCCCTGGAGTGGAGAAAGGTCTGCAATTTAAATAGACTGTTTGATTGAGGCTGGATTTTAGCCAGCACCAGATAGAAGTCTGGACTGGAGGTGCCCATGTGTATGTGTGTGTACATGCCTGTTCCTGTATGTACACTAAAGGCTCATTTATGCTCCCCTTAAGTATGAAAATCCGTTTGAAGTTATTCAAACGATGTCACCGTCACTGTCCACATACTTCCATTTACATTGACAATAGATGTTAACCAATACATCCACCACAGGGCAAAAGAGAGTCAAAAAGTTTCTGACAGCAACAAACAGGAAGGTGGAGGAAGTTGTAAGAATGTACCTCTTAAGAAAGAGGGAAGAGAGGAGGCAAAACATTTCTATATCTATTATATCATATATTAAATACATAACCATTCCATTCTGCTATTTTAACAAAAATGTCTTCCTTGCGTTCTATGGTCGCGTCTCTACACTGCCCCAGCGATTTCCGCTGGTACTGCCCCGCTAAGTCCGTATTCTTAAGCTTTCGGAGAACATGCAGAAATACAGACGAAATGAACACAGAAGGCTCCACCCGTGTATGTATACGTATCTAACGTTGAGCATAAATGAGCTTTAACACCAAAGAGTTGGACAGAACAAACATGTTTTTCTCTCCCTGTCAATGTGATCTAATGGGAAAGCGTGTTTTGCGTGTCGACGCATTTTAAGCTTTTCACGTGTCATTTTACGCCCTGTTCTCATTCCCAACTTTTCACATATGGATGTTTTCAGGAACCCTTGACGTCACTTTTACCTGTCAAACCACTTTACTACAGTCACAGTTTTAAACATGGTTAACAATGTGAATTCAAACAAAACTTGCGTTTCGGCAACAAAACTACTTTTTGGGAAAACATTGTGGTTTGGGTTCAAATAATGATCTTATTTATGTAAATCAACCAAAGTACGTAAGTTACGTACTCTTTTGGTTTCACACTGGGGATGCCGTGGTGGGGAAATCTTTCCACCAGTTAATAAATGTGTGCCAACACCGATATCACTGGATACACCGTAAACGCACCACGGATGGATGCTCTCTGGTGGAGGTTTTCCTGCAGCCGTCGGGTTCAGAGGTAAGGCAGAAGTGCCCCTCGGTGCTGCCCGCTTCCCAAAATGTAAAATTAAAATGTAAAATTGATGTAATTAATGTTAACTTCATTGATCCTTTATTAAAAATAACCCTGCTGTAGAATCATCATCATGCAGAGGAGACAAACAGCGCTGTGATGACTGAGAGCAGACCCACCTGATGACAAAAACGCCTGTTTCAACGCATGTATTCAACAAAAATTAATATATTTAACAAATTGTGATGACTTAATAATCATTTAATAAAGGCTACAGCACTGTAAGTCCAAATGAACACCTTCGCTCCTCTAATGATCTGAAGCTGTCGCGACCCGGTGCGTCTCCCTCCCTCGTTAAGCGCTGTGGGCTGATTTTCTCTGCAAGCTGCGGGTGAATCTTGCAAGAAAATGCACTGATATTCTATTACAAATGACAAAGATATATGTTATAAATGATCTGACTCTTCACCTTTTCACTTTGACACTAACTTCTCTGCCATCGTCTTGTGGTGAAAGTGAAATCTGCAGGGCGGAGTAAAGGGTAACCCTAGATTTGTGCAGCAGACATGGGGTGGGTGCTGCAAAAAATGAACTAAATGCCACATAATCTCTATTAAAAAAGCAGCAGTGGGCTAGTAATGTAATCGGTGTATGCCCCAACACTGTGTAACACCGGTAACACTGACTACCGCGGCAAGCCTATTTCACACAGGACATGAACAGCTCTCTCCTGTGAAAGTCCTGTGTTTGTGTGACCCATCCACCAACACACTCCCTTCACCCTAAACAGACTTTCTGGGTTTTTATACTATATAACTACTACATAAGCAGATCCTCTGAGTATCTAATATTGATGTGGATGGGTTTACAGTTGAAAGCCTGGTGTGACTACATGGTGTGAAATGACACGTGAAAAGCATAAAAAGCATTGTGATAACATGTGAAATTACTTTAAAAAATTGGCATGTTTTTTTTTCGTGAAAGTAGGCTGTCCCTGTAGCCTTAAAATGTAAAGCTTGTCCTGAAGGTGGCACTAGAGGAAATGTCACTGGGTCATTTAAATCAAAAGAGGTCATCCTCTGGGGAGCATGAATGTGCTTAGTGACTCTCATGAGATTATTTTATAATCTAAAATATGGCATAATATGTGTGCAAACTTGACATTGTATCTGAGAGCGGTGCCAGAGGAAGCTGGTGGAGTATAAATGGTTCATCCTCTGGGGGGCAGGATTATCAACAGCAAATCAAGAAAATCTAGCAATTACTTTTTTGAGATACAGTGTCATGGAACAAACTGTTGGAACTGTCATGGAACAAACTGTTATTCTATACAGTCTATGGGTCAAGCAAATGCTTGACCCATAGACTGTATAGAATAAAGACATAGTCTCCGTGAGGTCACCCATAGGTTTCTGAAGAGCCGTTGTGAAGCTCAATGTGGGTGGCACCGGCTGCCACCATCTTGGCACTTAACTGACCAAAAATAAGCAAAGAGGTGGAGCGTGGATGGAGCTGAAGCGGGCCGAATGAAGCCTACAGTTTATGATAGCCACCTGTGATGGCACCCACCTGTCACTCAAAGAGGCCATGCCTTTAATTATGTGTAACGTTTAAGTCTTACTTTAATTTAAACGGTTGTCATGAACGGGGAAATTAGCTATAGAGACCAAAACTGTTTTTTTTTTTGTACCAGGCTGTATCATGTTCATGTAACATGTTTATTTACACAGTAAAGTTGGACATTTTAACACGGAGGTCTATGGGGATTGACTCACTTTTGGAGCCAGCCTCAAGTGGCCATTCAAGGAACTGCAGATTTGCATTATCTTCATTTTTCAGCCACAGAGGTTGATGCTTGTTTTGACCTGAAGATGGCACAGTCCAGAGTCACAAAAATATTTTGGAATCATCCACTGGGCATCACAAATGTCCATATCAAATTTAATGGGAAACGGATCATCAGCTGTCCAGGTATCTTACTCTTCTGTGAGTGTTCAGAGTCCTAATGACTTGGGGAAAGAAGCTGTTGTATAGTCTGGCAGACCTGGCACGGATGCTCTGGAACCGCCTTCTAAATGTCAGGAGTGCAAAGAGATGGTGGTGCTTCTGGTGAGAAAGTCCATAATTCAGTTGTCATAAATCAAATCAATGCTCAGATCAATGCGCCACACTGTCTTACTGGGTGACATCCTTCTTTATTTCAATCAGGAGAGACTGAATTGAAAGAGATGCTTAAAGAGTAATGAACCATAAACTCTGTTGGTCACTTAACAATCACTTTGTTCAGTAACAACATTATGGTCTATTCAACAAATGAGTGCAAGTGACCAACAGAAGGATTTATGGTGCCTTCTTATTTCTACAGAATGAAATCAAGTGGTCCAAACAGACTGTATAAAAAGGACAAGTGCAAAATGGACAGAGTTAAGAGTGACATCACCCATTGGTTTGTGGACTCCTGTTTTGCAGTTTCGAGTTTGGCATTTTGGCCATCGCCATCTTGCGCTTTTGAAATCGGATGTTATGTTACCAGGTCAAAGGGTATCACCCCCACTGGATGACGCGGCTAAGCCAGTGACGGTGATGTTTCAATGGCGCCACGCTAAGCTAACCATTAACAAGGGAAAGTTTGCTGGCGCAAGTCATCCGGTCGATTTTTAACAGCCGGGGAAGCGGGGAGCTCCGGACACCCGTGCGGTTCACTGCAGTGACACGAGGCGGTTGAAAATCAGCAAACTTTCCCTGAAGTTAGCAGCTAACACTAGCGCTCGCTAGTTAGCTTGGTCTGTCAATCACACGGTAGCCACGCCCCAAAGCATCCCCTGCTTTATCATCTATTTTCTTCTTAATGTGACCATACTTTACTAAAAGAACATCATGCTGTATTGAAGAAGACTTGAAACTAGCGATTGAGACCATGAACGCAGTATGAAACTGTTTACTGAGGTAATACATCAAGTGAGGAGTAGGCTCATTGTCTCATTGACTTGTATACAACCAGACTTCTTTTTTGCAACCATTGGTGTTGCCCCCTGCTGGCCATAGCAAAGTCCCAGAAGCTTCGTCCATTATTTTTACTGTCTATGGGTCCAAACAACAATTACTAATCCCACATTAAAAAAAAAATAATAATAATTGTAATGAAAATGTAAAGTGGGTTAAAAAACTATTGAAATCAGTACCAGCCTGACATTTGTGCATGTGTTTATGTGTGTGTGCCTTACGGCATAGGGGACTTATCCAAAGCCTAGTCATGTTGTGAAATATTAATTTGCAATATGTAATCTTTCCAACGGCACTCCTGAATATATATGCAGCCGGTATTTTCGGTTATTCAAGTCATGTGCTTTTTATTATGCACACAAACATTTCCCCCCTGTAAAACTGTTCCCCCAACAGTTTTCTCTCCTTGAATTCTTCTTGGAACCAAGGTAACGAAGCATGTTAATAGCAGAAAAAAGTTCATACAAAGAAAGTCAAGCTAAAGATGAAACAAGATGGAAAATAAACTCAATTTGCATTGAATCAAATGACAAAAGGTCACACACTTCTGTTGTGTGCAGGTTTGCCTCACTGTAAGTGATTCGACACATCCTACAGCTGCTACCCGATGCAGCAGTCCCGGCTCGGCACATCTTAAAAAGGCCCGGCAATATTGTTGTTCTTTACAGTGTACAGACGAGTCAGCTCATCCCCTTATGCTCGCTGTTCCAGTCTTGGCAATCGCCTAAACTTAATGAGCCAGTGACCTTTCACAGCATCATTTTGCACAGACAGTCTAGACTCTACTGCTAAGTCATAATCCACACAGATTGTATGATTTGCATTTATATTGATGGGGAGGAATGTGTTGATTGATGCAGTGGTGGTTGCAGTGGCTGCAGCCTGGACACAGTACGATAAAATGACATATTGTATCATCTGGGTGCCTTTTGGTCTCCCCAGCCCAGCTGAAAGCAGACAACTTTCTTCTTCTTCCACACATTGTTCTGATGAGGTCCCAAAGGTCGTTGTGAAGATTGGGGTCGATGGCGATGATCAATCAATAGCTGCTGGGGGAAGAAACCAATATGATACAGTGGCGGGGCATTATTGAAGAGTTTTGCTCTTTCTAACATTGCTAATGACAACCACAAAAAAGGGTTTTGATCAGTGACACAGTACCTCAACCAATATGAGCAATAACAGAGTATTCTTAAAGCAGCTATAGTGGATCTTTCTATAATAACAAAGACAAATCGCAGGGTGGTGAAGATAAAATTGTCAAAGTAGAGAACACAAAAAAATGTTCTGATATTATTTTAAATAATTGTCACAAACTTTGTGTTCTTTTTAATATTATTAATGATATTCTGAAGGCCCTAAACTGACTGGTTATGAAACAGTCTGTACTACCTACATCTCTAAATGACCTACATAAGCAAGTGAGCCCATCAGCACCAAGATTCTACATTGCTCTATTCTATGCAGTTATTCAATATACATGTTCCCGGGTTGGGAGCAGACAATGGCACCCAGACAGAGGTGTCTGTGCTTACATCATGGATGCAGTAATCCAGGCTCAGGGAACTTTATTTTTCAAGTTATATCTTGTGGTTATGGCTGATACTGGGGCAAGACTAGTCTCGCGTAGCCAGACCTATCTCCACAGCACAGTGTCCACACTGGAGGGGAGGTCTGGAATGAATGTTTTTCACTCTGGTATAGTGGAAACAACTCCCTGGCCTGTTTATATTTCTTTAAACCAATCACAATTTTCTTGGGTGGTGCTACGCCCCGGCTGCAGCGGAAGGACCACACGGAAGGAAGGAGGGACTTATATAGTAAGTATAAAGGCTTTTTACCAACACTGCTTACATACCCAGCCAGACTAGGGCAAAAAGGAAAAAGAAAACTAAAAGAGAAAGTGATCGAGCATGGGCGAAAACGCAAGTCATCCTTGGTCGCTAACAGGATCTGAAAGGATTAAAAAGCAATGCTGAATTGGCCCTCTTCCTCCTAGACAGGTATGTATTATGTCTATTTTATTCATGAAATGTATTGCGAGACATGGTTGTACATCAATATAGGAATTTACGTCCTCTGAAGTTATGTCCTCTGAATACTTTGGCTGGTAATGTTATCAACCATACTGTTACAAGTATGTTACCATAACAGAAAGAGAGTCATTTCTTTTGAAGTCAGATGAAGTCACGGTGGACATGGTGGCTTATAACTTTCAAAGTGTTGTGCCGTTGCTTCGTGGATCGGCGGCGCCACGGGAAAAAGACTCGGTACAAACGGTCACAAACGAGTTTGAGAAAAGAGACTTCCTTTACACTTCTTTTTTTACAGGTGCACGCCACGCCACAAAACGGACTCGGGAAAACCAAAAAAAACATACTTTTCTTAAAACATTTAAACATATCGGATCAGGGGGGCACCCATAATTGTTTTTTTTTTTTTTAAATCCATACAGTATGTTGATTTTTTTTTTTTCTTCATTTTTCTTGGTGGTGCACCACCCCCTCCACATGGTGGCGACCTAGGCGACCACCTATATGACCTATGCCAAGGGCCGGCCCTGAGCACACAGTAGTGCAACCATTTATCAAAAAAATCCAATCTTGGCACCTCAGTCCTCAACAATTTTATACTGATTTTTAAAGTCCTCTTTCTGTTTCACACATGACATTCTTGAGGTGTTCCCGTCTGGTTTTAACGCCCTTCACAGCACTGTAGTAAAATGCTTACAGTAGAGCCAACATTTCCCAGTTTCCTTTGGGTTTTGGACCGTTGGTCCTACAATACAAACTATTTAATGACATCCTGTTAATGGTAGTAATGGACACTTTTCACTATTTTCTGACATTTAATAAACTAAAGGAATAATCAGAAAAATAATTGTCAGAATTAATCAATAATGAAAATAAACCCTAAGCCCAAAGCACATAGATTCTGTTTTAAAAGTTTCAAATGTCATCAAATTCAACACATTTTAAATGCTTGTTTCGGTTACATTTACCAACATTCTCCACCACTCCTTGAATTTAATTTTAAGTTTTGTTTTGTGCTGCATGTTCATGAATTTGACCTCCATTATGCTAATGACAATCCTATTTTATCTGTAGCTATGAAATTAGGCCTATATGAATATCATTATCTTTATCAGAGATATCTGATATTTAATTAAGTTCCTATATTGTCATATCACTCTAACATAATTACCTTCGACAGGTTACTTTTAATTGACTGAATGAGATTTCTTCCCTAGAACTGGATAAACAAATCCCGCAAGCGCACAGATTTTACTTCCCCTTTTAATTAGTCTCACAGTGTTTTCACACAGCTGGGGGCATCTGTGGCTCCGTAGGTACATCATTCATCCACTAGCTGGAAGGTTGGTATTTCAGTCCCTTGTCCCTACATGTCAAAGTGTCCATCAGCGTGTGAGTGTGCATGTATCTTGCATGGTAACCTCTGCCATCCCCCAGTGTATGAATGTGGTGTATGATCAAAGTATCCTTGGGCAAGACACTGAAGGCATAGCAATGTGTGTGTGTGTGAATATTCTCCCTCCCTCGATGAGCATGTACCTTGCATGTGGTGTGAATGAGTGAATGACTAGTAGTGTAAAGCAAAAACTAGAAATGCGCTACATAAGTACAGTCCATTTTACCATAATGCCTTTGACTTTCTTAATTGACATAAGGGCTGTGATGGTATGGAGCAACGTAACCCCCTGGTTACGATCTTTTACCCGTCAGTTCGGTCTTCATGCCGCTTGCCAGAAACATGTTCACTTTGCTCTGTTTAAGGGAGGATCTCAACAGAGTGACTGAATATCGCATACGGTCATATGTTTTCTGGCAACCTTTGACAGAGGAGGGAATCAATCCTAATTGTGCTGCCACCAGGCAAGCAGATCTGAGCGCGAATCAAGGCCTTCCTCCTGCAAATACCTTGCAAGTTCAATGTCCGCACATATTCTACGCTCCATAGTGAATGTCTGTTATTTTCTTTTTCCAAGCAAATCTGCAAGAATATTTTTTTTATGAGGAGGAGGTGGTGCACTTGCTCCTTCTACATCTCCCGCCATTGAAGTACTGGGCTGCATGGCACCTAATCTTCAAAAATCTTGTCCCTTGCCTACAGATTCTACATTCATATATGCAGAATCTG
>JAOVVB010207626.1:0-10771 GCA_028570985.1 Heterobranchus longifilis
CCTGTGACATGCGTTTTCGGGCGTTGTAGTATGTACGCAGAGTATTTCTAAAACGCAGCCAGAAACGCAAGTGAGGATGGAGATCGTTTTCATCTGTAAACCCTGTTTTCAAACAAAAACATAGTAGTGTGGATGTGGCCCTAGTCTGGCTGGGTACCAGACAGTGTCGGCATAGAGACACTACTTCCGCTGGGAGTAGGCTCCCGGTTGCAGGAAGTAGACTCCCGGTTGCAGGAAGTCCCTCCTTCCTTCCGTGTGGTTCTCAAAGTCCCTTCGCTACAGCCGGATGTAGTTTTGATGCCTAAACCTAACCAAGTACTTTTGTGTTGCGTGAATAACCGAATAGCTGCTGTGTGCCTATTCTCACCGGGTGCAGAAAACAGATGTGGATTGTGATCATTAGTTTGTGCATTTGTGTCTGCTGAGCTACAAACTCCAAATACAATCCAAGATTACTTAATTAATGAATTACATAATACTAAATGTATTATGTATTATATGTAAACTATTTGAGTTAGGAACTGACTGCAAACAGATAACATAATTAATAATTATATCATCTGCATCATTAAACTTATTGAAGACCTACATGTGTTCATCTCATCCTTTAGAGATTTTAATGTGTTTTCAGAAGTCAAAGCTAATAAAAACTTTACCAACTTTTCTGAAGTGAAAGAACCTTCAAGTCATTAGAGCGCTGTGTACCTCCACATAAAATAATAACCGCTGCCGAATGGGTCACATACAAAAAGAGCAACAGTTCAAAAGGAAACAGATAAACAGCGCTGATGTGCATCCTTGTTCTTGAAACACAAGGTTACCTTGGTCTATTTCTTCAAAGTGACTGTCAGTGAAAGGGTGACAGGTTTAATTAAGGGGTATTGGCTATGTGCCGCCAGCAGAGAGCCTGTACACAGGAAAAAAACAACCCTTTGTGAGCCTCAGCTCGAGGGAAGTCTCAGCGCTGGCTGAAGATCAGACAAAGGATGCCATCGATAGTGGCACTTTCACATTGACAGTAGCAGGGGGTGAACAAGGGCTGATTTGGGCTAATGGTAATTGTGACCTTTTTGCTGGGAGCCACTAAACGGGTCCTTTTCAAGTAGCTATTTGATCCTCTGATTCAATTATCTGAGATGCATCCTTCCAGGTGAAAGTCAAGCTTCTTGTTGTGAGTTGCTGTTTGTATTCCCGGCTTAAAGCGGCGCTTTTGTTATGAGATGAGCGCCATCGATACTAGACAGTCAAAGTGCTCACAACTTTCTGCTGCACTATTTTCACCAAAGGGAACTTATTTAAAATATTTCAACAAGTCCTCCAACCAATGCGACCACATAGGTCAGTTGTTCCTACCCTCTAATACGACCCACAGGAGCGTTTCCTAAATTAGCGCCCTCATCATACCTAAGGGTAACGATCGCAGTTTTAAACATGTGGTTAATGTTGTGAAACGGTCGCAGTTTGGTTAGTTTTAGCTACCAAACCTACTTGGTTTGGTTTAGGAAATAAAAGTACTTGGTTATGTGGTTTGGGTTAAAATCAGTACATTTGTTACGTTACTTCACTTACCGTACAGAAGTACATGATGGTAATTGTATTTGTCACGTAAAGTTAAACTAACTCAATGTTGACGTTTAGTTTCAAACGGGACGCGAACACCGGTCTCCTGGGTCAAAGTCCTGTGTTTGTTTGACCCATCAACCACAGCTCCTGCCCTTCCTAAAACGGACTTTCTTGGTCTTAATACTATGTTGCCTGAATTCCTATTTTGCTGCCGTCATAATTACTACGGCCACTAGAGGTCGCTGCCTAATTAGCTGCTTGTACAAACGATGTTGTTTTTTGAGGGAGGATAGTCTCCAATATTTGTGTAGAGCTTGAAAGACTTACACAGGGTTGTTATGAATGAGTGCTTTAAGTATAAAGCCTCTGTAATCACCCCATCTGTTTCTGTTCTTTTCTTCTTAATCAGGTGTGGAAGAGTGGGCAAACAATCGCGGCAAGGCACCACCAGCACGAACAACCAAGGGAGTGTACAGAGATCAGCCCTACACCAGATATTGAACTGTTTATACAACCTGCACCTGAGTCCTCATGGCTGTTTCAACCCAAGTAATGGATTTTTTATGGACGCTCCCACCTTTTTAGAATTGAAAACTAAACCGCAAAATAATACAAATGAAACGGTGATAGATGAGACACTGAATGATTAAAAACTGGTTTCCAAAAATGGCTTTCCCCCTGATTATAAAAAACATACTCCTACTGGGTAAAATGTGTAAAGCAATTTAGGTAATCTATCCTTTCCTCCAGGAGAAATTGACTGGACTTTGAGATTAAGACTCCGTAGTACATTAAGTTTCTCTCTCAGCTATGTGATTGTGAAGGATGACATCGTACCAAGCTATTTTACTTGGTAATGATTAGTGAATCACTATGAGCTGTCGATACAAGGTTTCTACACAGCTGCCAGTGCAACTTAATTTATCGCCCTCTATTCTTCAAACCTTGAACTGCGTGGTTGATCACTTTAAAATGTAGTAGCTTAGTTCTAGGAAAGTGCAGTACTGTAGATATTTTTTCTGAGGGGTAATTGGTGAAATTGTGTCCCTTGTAAATGAAACATTTACAAACTTAAAAAAAGAGAAAAGTCATACTGTATACATATTGTTTTGCTGTTTTCCTCCTTTTTGTAAAATAATAGTTCTTTAGTGTTAAAGGGCTTATAAAAGCATGGTGTGCAACTGTGGATATTGTCAGCTGTTTTATTCTGAAAAGCCTATGTAGTTGTGTTAATGATCATGCCCCCCAAAACATTCACTTTAATACATCTATAAATAGCCGCTCATACTTCATGTACCCCGAACAACCAGAGCTGCAAAACAATCCAGGAGCTTTTTAATTTTTGTGAGTTTTTTTTTAGATGCTCTAAATAAGTACATTTGATGTCATTTTTTTATTTAAAACCAGATACTTTTCTGACTTTGTAGGCATAATAATCAATTTTAAGATACTAAATCACATGCTGAATTGGTAATCATTTCCATCTAGAGATCTGTTCAACTATAATGATTTTAAGCTTATGTAAGCCCTTTAATAGTTCCTTCTTTGTTGATGCTGAATAAACATTTTGAAAGAAACCACTTGTGTTCAAGAGAATAATTATGGACTCATAAATAAGACTCATAATTTAAACTAACAAACCCAAATGAAAAAGCTAGATATGTTTGGAATATCTATCCACTAGATAGAAGCCTGCAATGAATTAAAACACAATGTCATAACTAAGTGAAAACAAGATAAAACATATGTTCTAGCATAAAATCCAAAGTGGTAGCAAGATGGCATTTCCAAAAATACTTACAAACTGCAAATGGCAGTTTGTGACATTGTAGATAACCTTGGTAATCTGATAAGAACGCTTTCCTATTTGTATTTGAACGCCATGTGATGCATTTTGTTGGAAATCTCTCCGACCGAGATTTAGAGGATTTAGCGATAACGACATCGCCACTCTTGAAACCCTATCCGCTCTGTTTGTTCATATAATTCGATGTGAAGCGAACGCTGATCACGTCAGGCATCATCAGTAAACACGCATTAACTCTCCGAGTGTTTACCCTGACAGAAACGGCTGGTAGCGCTGCACGAAAGCCTCCTTGACCTCTAGGCCATGTTCGGTTCAGTACAGGAGGGGGGAGGGGGTGAGGGGGTGGATTGCTCTCTCTTCTTGTTTTGCTCTTTCTGTTCTCCTTCGGTCATGAGACCCTCTCCCAGTCGTTTAAAGAGCCTGCCTTTGCCCCGTCCATTAAAGAGACTCTAAATGACCCACAGCTGACCTCCGCAGAGAGAGGATGGCAGTAGCTGTTTAAAAAGACCTCCGTCCCACAAGGTAAACAACCTGACCCAGTTTAACCTCTCCCCTAACGTAGTTGAACATAAACCCTCTCTAAACTTAAATGTAATATGTTTTCCTGTCTCTGTTAAGTCCGTAATCTAGCCACAAAGCTGGGAATAATTAGATTTCTGTAACAAAAACAACTGTAAAAAAAAAAGTATGATAAATAGCAGTAATATTTCAACGAACTGTATAGTGAAATAACATTATCCTAAGACTTTGATAAAATATATCCTCTGTTACAATAATTGAACCATAAAATATGATGTGTCTTGGCATTTGTTTTCATAATATAAGTTGTAAAATATGTAGTGAACTTGCATGGTCATTGTGTTTTTTTTATATTCCTTTCTAGGTCGATCTCCCGGCTAGACCAGGCCATCCATCCAATTATCTCATTGGTGCTAAAGGTATGTTGTTTTCTGCATTATGTGTCAGATGTTTATGATGATGTTTTGCACGTAAACATTCAAATATACTGAAAGTGCAGGGTCAAATAATGGTAAAAAAACATTGAAATGAGGTAGGATCTGCTAACCCTTGGGGATTCTTGAAAAGCTTCCAAGAAGTCTGCAGAAAAATGGTCCATAGCTTTATTTCACAGTTCATTCAATTATTGATAGGCATGTTGTGTCTGACGATTTTGTGCATGTATACATGAGAATATACTGAAACTCAAATAAGGGTCAAATATATTTTGAGCTTTGAGGTTGGCAAGCCTTCCGAATTCTTGAAAAGGTTCCAAGACAAAATTGTCAATAGCTTAATTTCAGTGTTTGTTATGTATGATCAAATGTATTGATCTAAACGATGCAGTAAGCAGTTGAATAAGGATATCTATGATGATTTTGTGCATGTTAACATGACAATATACTGAAATCATGGCTTCAAATATGATATCTGAGCTTTGAGGCAGGATCAGATTCAGACAACCCTTCAGAATTCTTGAAAAGGTCCAATGATGTCTCCAGAAAAATAGAGACTAGCTCAATTTAAAAGTATTTAAAAATGTGTGATCATATGTATTGATCTAAAGCATGCACTATAAGAGTTAGGGCTAGAGTTAGTGACAGTCTAACAACAGAATTCTTCCAGATGAAGGGGTGACCCTTGGAAGAAATCTCGAACGATCGTAACCTGAGTCTTTGAAATCCCTTAGGAAGTACAAAATGAAATATTCTACAGAGGACACAGCCTTATCATGACATATCAAATATTAATGTGACTTTGAGGCAACTTGATGTTCTCTTGATGGATGTTTAATGTCGAAAATATTTTCCCGGAGCTTGTGAAATCCTTCAGAATCGCCTCTAGTTTGGAGGCTCGACCCTCAGCTCTCCTGTTATGCCCTTCCACAATCCCCTCAAGGGGATTCCTGTCTCGCTGGACTCTCTGCCTCACTTTGTACCTATGCAATTAGTGTATAAGAGCACTCTGTGTCATCTGAACCACAACAGGCAGTTGCTGCACTTTGAAAATGACACCCTGTGCTTGTATTAAGTGGAGAAACGTAAAACGTAAAACCTTGAAGTGCGAATACCAGGATGTGACAAAAGGACAGGCCTGGTTTCCGTTTTCTAAGTTCATATTGTTTGCCTTTCTCTTCTTTTGTCTCTTAATAGACTTGACAAACCCCACACGAGCTTCCGTCCAAACATTCAAGCCCCACATAGTGTCGAACCATATCCCGAAAAGGCTGCCTGACTTCACTAAGGATCTCCCCTTGGCCAAATGGTGGACTTTCAGTTTTTCACAGTCTGGACTGAGGTGAATCCTGCGGGGGAAGAGATGGAGTGACCTGAGATGCAGAAAAGGGGGTAAAAGATAATACATGTATCACACATCGTCATTCTCCGGAGAAAAGGAGGGACAGAGGAAACCCGTGAGGCAAATGGAGTTCCTCATCCTCTGGGACGATCTGTCGGAGAATATTTCCTTCGAAGCTTCACCGGCTCTGTATACATTTTACATACACAAAGGAGGGCTCTGAACTGACTCTGAACCTGCCCTGTGTCTTTCTTGATTTAGAAATGTTGTCAAGGGGATGCGTCACTTACATTAGACGATGCCTACTAAAGGATGAGTAAATAAATAATGCAATATGCCAAGGGTATGACATCGTATTTCTAGCAAAGACACTTCTAATCTCATTGTTGTGCTCATTAACCTATATCTCATCTACTCCAATGAATAAATTATTCACCAAGTGCCTTATTGTTGCATTGTTATGACAGCTTTAGATGTTTAGTCCCATTGCCAGAGTTAAAATATGGGGCAGTACACTGGAAAATTTAGCTTTTTTTTCTTATTTTATGCTGAGTTTTTTTTTTTGGTTTTCTGTGTGCATTACCACAAAGCTGGAAAACACCACGCAGCCACGCACAAGAGTACAGTCTATTCCAGATGTATTGCTTAATCAGAATCGACTTCAGTGGATATTACAATTCCAAAATAGCTTTCTATCGGATAGAGAGCTTCATTCTGTCTTGTGCATAAGTCCAGATAGGCTGATCCGTATTCCACACAGTTGTATGTCCTCAGTGGCAGACAATAGTTTTCCATTAGAGCGAGTGATTCTCTCCGGAGCCTCGGGCCAAGCCTCAGACAATAACACAGCGACCTAAAGCTTGCATCTCGGTCAGCCGGAGTCAACTCTCATCACCTCCGGGGGCTGATTCCCCCTCTGAGGTGGCTTAACACGACAGGCTTATCTGAAGTAAGCTTGTCCGAGTTAATAAAGTAAGAGCAGCTTATTTGATTAAGAATGCATACAAAGGAGGATGTCGTTATCTGTCACTGGGAGACAAGTCCATTTCGACACTGGCAGACAGATCAATGGGTCCTGAACGTTGGGTAGGGCAGGGACCACTGGGGGGTGTTTTTAAGAAGGTTTCAGAGGATCTGGAGCAAAATTAGAAATGGCTTGAAGGCCCCAAAAACCTATTTTCTCAATCAGCTTCTTCCTATGAATGATGAGGCTCTACATCAAAGTTTGAACAAGTTTTGGTTCTTTCAAATTATTTCTGTGTATGTCTATTTGTCCTTTCCTTTCTCACTGATTTTATGTTGACAGCGATCTGTTGGAAAAATTTGATGTCATGTATTTTCATGCCCTAATCATCAGAGTTGATCAACATTTGAATCTAAATGTCATGACTGTTGTGGGCTTGTTTGATCTAGGTGCTAGGCGCCTCACGATTCGATTTCGATTCAGAGGGCTATGATGCGATTATGAAATTATATAGAGGCATCTTGATGAATTTCTATGTGATTTCTTTTTTCTCACTGTGTGACTACTTGCTACTTCCATAACATAGGGTATTCGTAATGATCCATAATTAAATTAAATAAACACATCAATTTACTTCCATTATCTCATGCTCAGCCATCCTCACCAAAATGCAAGAAGTAGCCTAATTTCACTAGTGGTCTCCAAATGAAGCTTCATGAACCATTAGTTGTATTTGTTGACCCCTCTTGATGGCGCTCTTGGTTGAAAGAAAAAGGCTCAATAAACGGCAATTCAGTGTGCATTCAGCCCTTTGTTGAAGAGATAGCGTCATCTAGTGGGCTCAGAAAATAAAGACAATGCTTCATGAAGCTTCATTTGGACATCACTACATTTCACCATCCAATTCAGCCATAAGGAACGTACGTCTTACAAAATTGTTACAGACGATCATAATGTCAAGAACTGTTTTTTAAATTTCTGATTATTGACTTTTCTGCATCAAGACAATCTTTCAAGAGACGATCCTGATGCATCTAAGAATTTATTTTTCCCCTCCACCCCGATCACGTTGTCAGCACTGTCATTCAAATTTGATCAGACCACACCCACTGAAAAAGCAGATTGGCTGAGTGTTTTGGTGGGAAACTCTTAAAGGAATAGTTGTTTCGAGAGTTAGATGAGAAGATTGTTACTGTATGGTAAAGCGTAAAGATTGGAAACATGGGGAAACAGCTAGTCTGGCTCTGTCCAGCGGTAACAAAAACACCTACCATCGCCTCTAAAGCTCACTAATTACAATGCAATATCTCATTTGTTTAGTCCAGAGAAAAAAAGTGTAGTACAGTAAAACAAGGAATTTTCCACTTTACAGGAGATTATGTGCTGGACTATTTCTTGGCCAGGACCAGTAACTTCCTGGATTGTCCACTGGCTGGGAACTGGTTGAATTGTTGTTTTTCCACTTTGGTCTTTGTAGTTTACTCATTAAAGAAATGAAATATTATTTGTTAATTAGTGAGCCTTAGAGGCTGGATGCAGATTTTGTTATATAGCTTATTACTTATCTTATTTAGTTATGAGCATAATAGAAATACTTAAGATTTGAAACAAAGTTTTCAGGGGCTTTAAAGCCACTTTGTGTATAACTTACAGTATATGTGATTATAGTACCCTTCAAAATATTCTAATAGTGTAAGTTTTTGTTCATGGGAAAATTAGACCATGCAGGCGGAAATTGGAACAGTTTGTGTTGCTCTCGGCTCATTTTCAGCAGGGGGTAGTAGTGGCCTGCATTGTTGTCTACAAGAATGTCTTTTTTAAACTGCCAAAGTTAGACATTTTAAAGTTCCTTACAGAGTGTTTTTAATTTAATTCCCTTAAAAGCAAATGGCTTTTTGATTCTGTGAAGTGTGCTTATCCACTTGTATTCCTCTTAATCATGTTCAGGATCTAAAGCGGCCGCCTCCTGCCTTTTGTTCTGTAATTAACTGGAGGGCTCTTAATCTTACTGAGATTAAAACACCCTGATCCATGTTGAAGTGCCCCTCTGTCTCCTTTGGAAGTGAGCACTAATGTGACCATGGGTCAGCGTGTATCGTCTGCTAAGTGGAAACTCAAGATTGTGAAGAATCGATCATTACCCAATAGCAATAATACAGAGAATGTGATTAGCATTTTAGACCTAGTCCACACGTACACAGGTATTTAAAAAGAAAAAAAAAAATTCTGTACATTTTGCCTTTCGTCCACATGCAAACTGCGTTTTAGATCACTGAAAACAGGTATTTTGGAAAACTCTGGCCGGAGTTTTTGGCTTGTAATGTGTGTGCCATTATCTCCTTTGTGAGGTGTTACATGAGTCGACATTTCGTGCAATGGCGGACATGGCCAAAGTAGTGCTGATTCTAACCTTGCTAACAGGACTCTACATGTTTACACATAAATGTACAGTTACTCTTCTACTATATTGAGGAACAGAGGCGTCAGAATGCACTACTGAGCGATCGATGCACCATTGCAGCCAGGTAGCCTTCCTGTAATAGCTTTTTTCAGGCTTCTGATTGGCCAGCATGGCTTCAGGGTTAGCGTTGTATCATCGCCTGTTGCTTTGGCATGCTCTTGAGAGCATTCAATTGTATTTTTGCATTCTCATTTGGATGGACACTTAAGAAGGAAGGAGGGAAATCTCAATTTTTAAACATATCAGTATACGTGTCGACTAGGCCTTAGACAAAGCTTAGAACAAGAGGTGTAAAAAAAACAAGAAAATGAAATAAAGCAAGGGTGCCTGAATAGATGTCAGGACAAAAAACACATGTTAAAAAATATCATAGAAGCTTCAAGAACAAGAAAAATAAATCACAGGTAAAGACAAAAGAGGGAAACACAAGGTGAGAGCAGGTGCACATGAATACAAACAAGAAAATATTCCATTAAATGTACAAATGCTTTGTAGGGAGAAGCAGATTTCAAACAGTAACAAGACTAAAAAACATTTTTTTCCCCTTATGTGTGTGTGTGTCAAACATTCAATTACGTTGCCATACAACAAATTACTTTTTGAGGGAAATGTTTTTTTCACCATTACAGTCACAGTTTTAATGTTGTGAATTGAAGCAAAATTACTTGGTTAGGTTTAGGAAAAGATTGTCATTTGGATAAAATAACTGTTTATTACATAACAATGTTGACTTTTGGTTTCACGTGGGACACCAACCACGGTCTCCTGAGTCAAATGTATTTTAAGGCACAGACCCCGACATTAATGGTGCCCCGTGTGAGGCGTGCACCTACACCATCCATTAACCGTGACCTCCTTGCTGCACTTCCTGTCTTTGATTGGAAAGGTTTTTTGTAATACTGTACATCAAAAACAAACCTAATGTGGGAGAAAATATTTCTGCTATGTAATTGAGAATTACGGCTGTCCTCGATTAAAGAAATTCTTAGTCGATTAACGCTCATACGATTTTGACGCCTAATCAATTATCTGATTTAATCGACCAAATAAATCTTAGTTGTCTTAAACCAAAATGACAGATTAGTCGACTAAGAGGGGGCAGCCATATTTCAGTTTCGTGATATTGGAACGTAATTTCTTGGAGACAAGGCTGGTCAACCATATGCTGTTCATAAATTGTGTATCATGTTTGCATATAATTTTCTTGTGCTGTTATCACAGTCAATAAGTAAATACATGTTTAGGTTGTAGATATCCTTACTGCTAATAAAGTTTCCCTCTTGTTGATTAAAAAAAACATTGTGTGATTGTGCAGTACTGACTACGATATGAAGCTCCTCTCCCTTTGAAACCACACTTCAAAGTCAGTATATGATCACCACAGTGTGTCATGTTGAGAGACAAATCATAAAGGCAATTTCACTGAGGATTGACACTCTGTAATGAAGTCTGAACTAAATATAGTTTTAATAACTCCGAGGGGAAAGCTCATGGGGAGTTTTGGCAGTTGGCATGTTTTTCCAACTTCAAAACCCCCACCACTGCAGGGATATTGTTTACCTTGATACGCCCTTGAAATAATAGTTGCAGATCAAATAAGTTGTGTGTTGCAAAGGCTGTCTCAGTCTCCAGCCTTCTAAATATTGTATGTTCCCCTCTGCTGCTGCCTTGGATACATCTC